>PISX010012447.1:0-60801 GCA_004024625.1 Mellivora capensis | reverse complement strand
TTAGATATTATTTATTTATTTTTCAGAGACAGAGGGAGAGCGAGCGAGTAAGCACAGGCAGAGTGGCAGGCAGAGGCAGAGGGAGAAGCAGGCTCCCTGCCGAGCAAGGAGCCCGATGTGGGACTCGATCCCAGGACGCTGGGATCATGACCTGAGCCCAAGGCAGCCGCTTAACCAACTGAGCCACCCAGGCGTCCCAAGAGTGTTAGAACTTCTTAAAGGACTTATCCTTGTGTTAGGTGATTTTGAGGAGGACCTAAGGGGGTGGACCTTGCTCTGAATTGGATATTGAGAGAAGTGGGGTAATTCAGTGATGGGGGATTTCAAATCTCTAGAGTGAGGAGACTATCCTGACCGTAAAGCGGTAATAGGTGAGGAAGTCCTAGTCGCTCATGTTAACTTGGAGAGGCGGTGTTTTGTGTATTGGACAATGTTGATGCTTCATCTGTCAGTGTTCAGACATGATTTCAGGGAGGTCTTGTTTTTGTCTTATTCTATCATGGTCACAGAGTGACCTTGTCTGGTGTTGATGTTCTGTGTAATTACCTTAAAGAGGAGAATTTGAGGGTCAGGCCAGCTCTGAAATGTGAGGGCTGCAGTTTTTCTTCTTCTTCTTTTCTTATATGAGGTGTAATTTCAGCCCCATGTCTTCCTGTTTATTGAAAGTGTTCTACATTCTGTTCAGCAAACATTTATTAAACCTCTGCTTTTTACTTGTTTCAGAGCTCGGTGTCCAAAGAGGAGCATGACTATTGGACTGTTTCCTTCCAGGTTTATTTTGACACAGCCTGGGATAACCCCATAGGAAACAGTCTCCCTTTCATGGGAGTACTCACTTCCTGTGAATGAGTTCAGCCTTCTCTGTGACCCATTCTGGGACTGAGAAGAATTTACCAGGTAAGTATCTTTCTGCGTTGTCGTATATTCCTGTTCATCTATGGTTCTGTGACACTATTTTCTTACATAGACGACTGCACTGTTGAATATCAGCAATACAAACTTAAACAAAAACATTTAAAATCAACAAAATCAACAGTTTTAATCTATGAATATTGACTTAGCAAGAGAATTTGCTAGGTTAGGGGAAAAGTGTAAGACAGCTCTTAGGATTTTGCCAACTGCTTGTGTCTAGGGAATATGGTTCTCAGTTTTCTACTTGGTCATTCCTATTCTTATTGTCAGAGAACTACCCCATCTGCAGTTAAATCTTACATACATATGTATACATGATTATTGTCTTATGGTAGAGTCTTACAGATAGAATTACAAATGGAACTGCTGGTTCAAAGGGGAATAATAAGGTGTTTGTGTATTAACAGAAATATCTGCATTCATCCAATTAAAAATACACCTTGTAGGGACACCTGGGTGGCTCAGTGGGTTAAGCCTCTGTCTTCGGCTTAGGTCATGGTCTCAGTGTCCTGGAATCAAGCCCCGCATCAGGCTCTCTGCACAGTGGGGAGCCTGCTTCCCCGTCTCTCTCTGCCTGCTGCTCTGCCTACTTGTGATCTCTGTCTCTTAAATAAATAAATAAAATCTTTTAAAAAATTAAAAAAATACACCTTGTACAAGATCTATGTAATCATATAATCACAAGAGGACTTTTTCACGTGGTGCTTATAGACCCTTCTATAAGGATCAAATGACCTTCTACAAGGTGACCTGATTTCCATCTGACTTCTGGTGGTGGTTGTTTCTAGACTGGTAAATGGCTCCTGGAGACTTAGTCTTTCCATCCTGATTCCTCAGACCTTTGCTTTTTTGGAAGAGAAGCAGAAAATGACCAAGTCTCACGTAAGTTGCTTGCTTATTTTGTACTAGATTTCCATATAATCAAATGGAAAAGTGCAGAAAGCTAGAGATCAGAATTAGGGAAAAGGTAGAGAGACCAAAGACTTGGAACAAGTTGCTATGTACTCTGTAGATTTATGTGGTTTTAAGCCACATAAAGCAACTATTATAGTTCATGTGTATGTTTGTTATATGTAAGTTTTATATAAATATAATCCATATCTATATTATGCATTTTATATAAGTGTGTAAAAATTAAAGTGCAAATTTGAAAAATGATAAAGTCAAATTTATTCAGTCTTTTCTAGAAGCCACAGTGGAGAGACAGAGGATATCATATACATGACCCGGCATCCTCCACAAATACAAATCAACCGAATTTTCAATGAAAATGTTTTTTGCCATTAAGACAAAAAGAAATTTATTTTGGGGGATCTTCTATAGATGATGTCCTGACCTATACTTCTGCATAAGTGTGTCAGATTTTTTGTGGTTGTATCTTTAAATATTTTTTTTTAGGGACGCCTGGGTGGCTCAGTTGGTTAAGCAGCTGCCTTCGGCTCAGGTCATGATCCCAGCGTCCTGGGATCGAGTCCCACATCGGGCTCCTTGCTCGGCGGGGAGCCTGCTTCTCCCTCTGCCTCTGTCTGCCTGTGCACTCTCTCTCTCTCTCTCTGACAAATAAATAAATAAAATCTTAAAAAAAAAAAAAATAAATAAATAAATAAATAAATAAATAAATATTTTTTTTTAGAAGGCAGTCAGCATAATATTAGAGCTGAACTCCGTAAGCATTATTCTTTGGGGGAACTAACATATAGTTTATCCAGAGATAAAATCTAGATAAGATGGAATGATGAGGATCTATATGTCTCAAAATAATTATTTCTTTCAAGTAGGCAGTTCTTTACTTAAAATTCAGGGGCAAACACTTGGGAGTGCCGGGGTCTCTGATTCTCCATAGCCTTTGCTATGGTCCCACAGTTTGTGACGCTACTCCCCAACTGAATGCCAGTTTTGGTCCATTTTTTTCAATTTATAAAATCATTTTGCTATATTTTGTCTTGGCTTGACTTATCCCTACTTGGTAAAAACATTAAAAAATACAAAAAATAAAAATTATAAAGTGAAAGGGACCCTCAGCATTCCCTTTCTCCTGGGATAACCAGTATTAATAATTTGTGATGCTTAGATTTTTGTTTTCCATCTGGAAGTCATTGATTCTATGTTTTTAAAACATAAAGTTTCAACTTTATTATTTAACTGATTGACTGTCCGGTGTTCCCAAAACCACTTGTTGAATACATTTATTTGAAATGCTGCCTTTATTGAATTCCCATTTGTGATTAAGCCTCTTTGCTCTTCTGTTCTTCAGATGTGTTTGATTCCTCTTGTTAAAGACAGAATTTTACATCATTTTTCTGAATAGGCATGGTGTAGAACTGGGCATATGGTTTGGCATGCTATGGTAAAAATAAGAACAATCACTCCAGATTGAACAGGAACATGCTGTTATAGGGTCCGTTGTCGTTTGAGGATGTGGCTGTAGCTTTCACCAAGGAGGAGTGGCAGCAACTGGACCCCGCTCAGAGGACCCTGTACAGGGATGTGATGCTGGAGAACTTCAGCCACCTGGTCTCATTGGGTAAGGATGGCTTCCCCCATATCACAATAGTTCCAATCCAGTGCCTCTCTCTTCTCCTTTGATCAAGTTGGGTGGGTTCCTGACATAGGTAATGACTGACTTTGTGCTCTCTTTTTTCTCTCCAGCAGAAGATCAGGGCTCTGCCGAGAGCCAGCTGGACAGCTTCACTGTGGGGCTCCTAAAATAGGAGCCTTTTTTTTTTTTTTAATGTAGGGTTTGACTCAGGACCCTGAGATCAAGAGCTGAGCTGAGATCAAGAGTCGGACACTTGACCGACTGAGCCATATGCAGGGGCCTAGACCCTTTCCTTTTTTTTCTTCAGTGTAGCCAACCGAGTTCCTCTCTGATTTCTCTATAATAGGGCATCTAATGTCCAAACCAGATGTCATCTCCAAGTTGGAACAAGGAGAAGAGCCATGGATGATAAAAAGAGACATACCAAGTTGGATCTATCCAGGTAAAAAGCTGGCAGGTGGGAGTCAAGGGAAGTGAAATCTCAGTTTCTTTGTTTTTTATTTTAATTGGCGGGTGGCTGAGATTTATGCTTCCAACCAGATTGGCCGCTCCTATTCCTTCTTGCTCCTGCGCTGAGTATGTAGTAAGTATTCAACAACTTGTTAATTAAGTAATAGTGAGCCGTGAAGAGAAGAAAAATTTCTTTCTGATTCACTCAACAATTATATCTTTAGTGGCTTTCTGGAAGAAATTCAAAGGCAATAGAAGTCAGATGCTTTTCAGGACCACAGGTTGTACATGGAAAGACAAGACATCAGAGTTCATGGCTGTATAAAATCGTACCACCAATATAATTAATGTTTTAGGAGTTCCCTGAAAATGATAGTCTAAAGAGACGTGGCATAACTTAAGAAGGCATGTTTTCCAAACAAGAACCAGCTACTCTGAAGTTTATTTGAAGTGTGGGTTAGGCAAGAGGAGGGTGAAGGCAAGCTCAGGCAATGGGTGTGTACAAATTCTTGGAGTTAGGATTCATTGTGGCTTTTCTGCAGAAATTTGCTAGGCTTGCCTTCAATAAAAAATATTTATTGGGGGAATAAAGGGATATAAGCATGGATACAAAGTGTGAATATAGACAGTTAAAGTCCATACTGTAGCTGTACTCTGAATTTTGTACTATTTTATTTATACAACTTTGAGATCTAACTCACATGCCTTTTAATTCACCCATTCAAAGTTAGCAATTTAGTGGTTTTAGCATATTGGCAGATATGGGAAACTATTGCTGCAGTCAATTTTCAAACATTTTATCACCTACGAAAGAAATCCTGTATCCTTTTGCTATCACACCCCTGTTCTGCATCTCCCAGCCCTAAGCAACCACGAATCTGCTTTCACTATTGATTTGCCTACTCTTGATATTTTATTTAAACGAAATTGTATAATATGTGATCTTTTGCGACTGGCTTCTTTCAATTAGCACCCTGTTTCTGAGGGTTATCACATTATAGTATGTATCTGTACTTCATTTCTTTTTTAATTTTTTTAAAGTTTTTTTTTTTTTTTATTTGACAGAGAGAGAGAGAGAGAGAGATCACAAGTAGGCAGAGAGGCAGGCAGAGAGAGAGGGAGAAGGAGGTTCCCTGCTGAGCAGAGAGCCTGCTGCGGGGCTCGATCCGAGGACCCTGAGATCATGACCTGAGCCGAAGGCAGAGGCTTAACTCACTGAGCCACCCAGGCATCCCTCGTACTTTGTTTATTTTTTGGCTGAGTAATATTCCATTGTGTAGATATACTACATTTGGTTATCCACTCATCAGTTAATGGATATTTGGCTTGTTTCCACCTTTTGGCAACATGAATAATGCTTCTATAAGCTTCATGTGCAAGTTCTCATGTAGGAACCATAAGAGACTCTTAATCTCACAAAACAAACTGAGGGTTGCTGGGGGCAGTGGGCTTGGGAGAGGGTGGTTGGGTGATGGACATTGGGGAGGGTATGCGCTATGGTGAGTGCTGTGAAGTGTGTAAACCTGGTGATTCACAGACTGTACCCCTGGGACTAATAATACATTATATGTTAATAAAAAAATAAAAAATTGGAAAAAAAGTGCTTAATTTTAATATCTCAGTTCTCTGGGTAACCTTTTACCCTGAATGAAGGATTACTTTATTAAAACATCATTTTTTTTCCTTTAAAAAAAAAGTTCTCGTGTAGGTGTATGTTTTACTTCTTTGGTAGAAGTAGAATTGCTGGGACATATGGGAACTCTGTGTTTAACTAAAATCACCTGTAATGACTAATTATGTTGACTATTTTTATCTGCTTGTTGGCCATTATGTATCTTCTTCAGAAAATAGTCTGTTGAGAGCCTTTGTCTATTTTGAATTATTTGTCTTTTTATTATAGAATTGTAAGAATTCCTTATAGAGGTAAAATACTTACGCAGAACTTACACGGAACTCCAGAAAATCCGGTTTTTCTATTTTTCTTTTGTTTCCTGTGCTTTGGTATCATTTCCAAGAATCTGTTGCCAAATCCAAGGTCATGAAGATTTACCCCAAGTTTTTTTGAAAAGTTTTATACTGTCAGTGCTCTTACATTTAGGTCTTTGAGTTAATTTTTGCACATGGTGTGAAGTAAGTGTCCAACTCCATTCTTTTGCCTGTGGCAGTCCATGTGTTCCAGCACTATTGACTGATTTTTATTTTAATTATGACATGAGTTTTAATTTATTTTCTTTAATACCATTATATGTAAATACAGTATTGTATTAGTTTCAGGTATACAGTATAGCGGTTCAGCAATTCCATAGATTTCTCAGTGCTCATCAAGATAAGTGAGCTCTTAATCCCCTTCACCTGTGTCCCCCAGCCCCTCACCTACCCCCTCACCCACCTCCCCTCTGTTTGTTCTCTATAGTTGAGTCTGTTTTTTGGTTTGTCTCTTTTTTGTTAGCTTCTTCCTTTGTTCATTTGTTTTGTTTCTTAAATTCTACATAGGAGTGAAATCAAATGGTATTTTTCTGACTGGCTTATTTCATTTAGTATTCTACTCTCTAGATCCATTCATGTTGTTGCAAATGGCAAGATTTCATTCTTTCTCATGGCTGAATGATAAAATTCCTAAGAATTCAATATTCTGATGACCAATTAATGTATGTGTATATGTATACCACATCTTTATCCATTCATCTGTTGATGGACACTTCCATAATTTGGCTATTGTAAATAATGCTGCAATAAACATAGGGGTGCATGTGTCCTTTTGAGTTAGTGTTTTTGTATTTGGGGGGTAAATACCCAGTAATGTGATTACTGGATCATAGGGTAGTTCTGTTTTTAATTTTTTGAGGAACCTCTATACTGACTTCCACAGTGGCTGCACCAGTTTGCACCAACAGTGCGCAAGTGCTCCCTTTTCTCCACATCCTCACCAACACTTGTTATTTCTTGAGCTTTTGATTTTAGCCATTGTGACATGTGTGAGGTGCTATCTCATTTTGGTTTTGATTTGTATTTCCCTGATGATGAGTGATGTTGAGCATGTTTTCTGTGTCTATTGGCCATCTGGACGTCTTCTTTGGAGATATGTCTGTTCATGTCTTCTGCCAATTTTTAATTATATTATTTGGTTTTTGGGTATTGAGTTGTATAAGTTCTTTATATATTTTGGATACTAACCATCTACCAGATGTGTCATTTGCAAATATTTTCTCCCATTCCAAGGTGGTCTTTTAGTTTTGCTGGTTGTTTTCTTTGCTGTGCAAAAGCTTTTTATTTTGATGCAGTCCCAATAGTTTATTTTTGCTTTTTTGTTTGCCTTGCCTCAAGAGACACATCTAAAAAGATGTTGTTAGGGCTGATGTCAGAGAAATTATTCCCTATACTCTCTTTTAGGATTTTTATGGTTTCAGTTCTCATTTAGGTCCTTAATCCATTTTGAGTTTACTTTTGCATAAGGTGTAAGAAAGTGGTCCTTTTTCATTCTTTTGCATATAGGTGTCCAGTTTTCCCAACACCATTTGTTGGAATGATGTCTTTGCCATTGCATATTCTTGCCTCTTTTGTTGAAGATTAATTGACCATAGAATTGTGGGTTTATATCTGAGCTCCCTATTCTGTTCTTTTGATCCACGTGTCTGTTTTTGTGCCAGGACCATATTGTTTTGATTACTTCAGTTTTGTAATATAACTTGAAGTCTGGAATTGTGATGCCTCTAGTTTTTTTGTTTTTTTTTTTTTTCAAGATTGCTTTGGCTATTCTGGATCTTTTGTGGTTCCATACAAATTTTAGGATTGTTTGTTCTAGTTCTGTGAAAAATGCTATTGGCATTTTGGTAGGGATTGCCTTAAATGAGTGGATTGCTTTGGGTAATATAGACATTTTAACAATATTTGTTCTTCCAGTCAATGAACATGGAATGCCTTTCTGTTTGTGTTATCGTTAATTTCTTTCATCAGTGTTTTATAGTTTTCAGAATACAGGTCTTTCACCTCTTTGGTTAAGTTTATTCTTAGGTATTTTGTTATTTTTGGTACAGTTGTAAATGAGATTGTTAATTTTTCTTTTAGCTGCTTCACAATTAATGTATAGAAATGCAATAAATTTCTGTACATTGATGTTGTATCCTGTGACCTTGCTGAATTCATTTATCAGCTCCAGCAGTTTTTTGGTGGCATCTTTAGGGTATTTTAAATGTGGTATCATGTCATCTGCAAATAGTGGAGGTCTTACTTCTTCCTTACCAGTTTGGATGCCTTTTATTTCTTCTTGTCTGATTGCTGTGGCTAGGACTTCCAGTACTATGGAATAAAAGCGGGCATCCTTGTCTTGTTCCTGACCTGAGAGCTTTTGCTCATTGAGTATGATGTTAGCTGTGGGTTTTTCATATATGGACTTTATTATGTTGAGGTATGTGCCCTCTACACCTAATTTATTGAGGGTTTTTATCATGAATATATGTTATACTTTGTCAAATGCTTTTTCTACATCTATTGAAATGATCACTTGGCTTTATCCTTTTTCTTACTGATGTGGCATATCAATTAACTTTTTGGCAAATATTAAACCATCTTGCATATGGAATAAATCCCACTTGATCATAGTGAATGAATTTTTTAATGTATTGTTGGATTCAGTTTGCTAATAGTTTGTTGAGGATTTTCTCATCTATGTTCACCAGAGATATTGGCCTGTAGTTCTCTCTCTTTTTTGTTCAAGATTTCATTTATTTATTTGTCAGAGAGAGAGAGAGAGTGAGCGAGCACAGGCAGACAGAGTGGCAGGCAGAGGCAGAGGGAGAAGCAGGCTCCCTGCTGAGCAAGGAGCCTGATGTGGGACTCTATCCCAGGATGCTGGGATCATGACCTGAGCCGAAGGCAGCCGCTTAACCAACTGAGCCACCCAGGCATCCCTGTAGTTCTCTTTTTTTGCTTTCTGCTTTCTCAAATCTAATAAGCCCATCTGGTGAAATTTTAATTTCAACCTTAGAATTTTTGTTTGGTTCTTTTATGTTTTTTTTTAACTGGTTTTTTTTGAAAGATTTTATTTATTTATTTATCAGGGAGGTAGAGATCACAAGTGGGGAGAGAGGCAGGCAGAGAGAGAGGAAGGGAAGCAGGCTCCCCGCTGAGCAGAGAGCCTGACGCGGGGCTCAATCCCAGGACCCCGAGACCATGACCTGAGCCGAAGGCAGAGGCCTCAACCCACTGAGTCACCCAGGCGCCCCTGGTTCTTTTATGTTTTAACTTACACAAAATAAATGTTGGGCCTAGAGTAAATTAACTACTACCACAATCATGATACAAAAGAGTTCTAATAGTCAAAATTTCCTCTTCCTGCCTCTTTATAGTCAAACTAGTTCCTTTATATACTTTTTTCTCTATTAAAATTACGTATTTGTTCACTCATTGCCTAGCAGTCTTTTCCTTTAAGTTCTTTAATATGTTTATAATAGCTTCTTTGGGATCTTTGTTTACAAAATATAGCATTTGTACCCCACATAGAGTCATTTTCTATTGATTGATTTTATTCCTTAGTTTAGATCAGTTTTCTGTTTCTTTATATGTCTAGTAATTTTTGGTTGATGATATGTTGTAGTATAGATTTTTCTGATCCTTCTAAGGGTTTATGTTTTGTCTTAGAGGCATTTAACTTGCTTTGGCTTAAACTGAAATATGTTTGTCCTATAGAGTGTCATTGCTGATGGCTCTCTTTAGTTCTTGTTTGTTTATTTAAGTCTGGCTCTTATCTAAGAGACTCCCCTCCACCTTTGGATAAGGTAGAGGTAAGCTAGTAATTTGGGCAGAGGTTGTATGAGACATCAAACACCAGCGTGGCTTTCACTGTTTGCTGCCTGAGTAGTGCATGTTTCAGAACACTTTACAAGTATAGCAAATTTGCAAGACTCTCCAAATTTTCAATCACTGTTGGGCTCTCTAGAATATCTTTGTACAGATCTTTTAGTGGTCAAGTGGAGGTATATGGATGGTATTATCTCAACCTTTTATGACTCTTTTGCTTCCAAATTCCTGTTAAATTTCTTGCTACTCTTACTAACAGCATTAAGCTGTATCCTGTGGATTTGTGTTATCTTTTAATGCCCCATAAACTAGGGATGGGAGGGGCACCTGGGTGGCTCAGTTGGTTAAGTGGCTGCCTTCGGCTCGGGTCATGATTCCAGGGTCCTGGGATTGAGCCCCACATCGGGTTCCCTACTCAGCAGAGAGCCTGCTTCTCTCTCTCCCCTTCTCCCTGCTGCTCTGCTTACTTGTGCTCTCTCTCTAGCGCTCTGTCAAATAAACAAAAATAAAAATATTTAAAACTAGGGATAGGAGATGGGAAAACCCTGAGAAAGAATGTTAGCTCCCCATTCTTACATAATGAAGTAGAAGTTTTTGGTGAGTAAGCATTTTTCAGCTTATTACCTCCTGTTAATAGTTTTTTAATGCACTAAATTAGTTGCTTTTTTATTTTATTTGTTTTTGTACTTGGTTTTTTGGGAGCATAATTCCTCAACTACATCAGCCATCACTACTGGAAGTAAAGTCCATCTTTAATTACTAGTAATAAATTTACATTTTCAGATGGCCTATTGCCCTCCCAGTTCTCTGTCTCCTGGACCATCATATATCATCCATTTGTTTTTACATCTTTTGTCCTCTACTAAATCTTTTTATCTGTTTGATTTTTTTTTTTATTCTTTCAGAGAGGGAGACTAGACTTGAAAATCCTCAGTTGGATATACTTGGAGGTGTTTCCTTCCATAAGGAGATATTGGCAAGTGTAACAAGGGAGCATTCATTGTACTCCATTTTTAAGGTCTGGCAGGGTGATGACCAGCTGGAGAAAGGTGAGGAAAATCAAGACAGACTTCTCAGGCAAGTCATGGTCATCAAAAACAAAACAGTTACTGAAGAGTCAGGCTATTCATATAAGACGCTAGGGAAAATATTTCATGACTACGCAGACCTGGATGCTTCAAGACAAGGACTGTGTGACTGTGACTCCTTTGAAAAGAGCTTGGAACCTAATGTAAACGTATTCAGTTGTAATAGGGGTTATACAAGAAAAAACACTGATGAGAATTTTGGGTGTGGGAGTACACCTATTTCTTCCTATTCTAAGCATGAAAAAATTCATAATGGAGTCAAACACTGTGAAGATCGTCAATGTGGAAAGATTATCAGCCATAAACAATCTCTTATTCAATATATGAATGTTGAAACTGGAGAGAAGACCTGTGTATGCATTGAATGTGGAAAATCTTTTCTAAAAAAGTCACAACTCATAATACATCAAAGAATTCATACTGGAGAGAAACCATATGATTGTGGTGCATGCGGGAAAGCCTTCAGTGAGAAGTCACATCTCATTGTACATCAGAGAACTCATACTGGGGAGAAACCATATGAATGTTCTGAATGTGGAAAAGCTTTCTCTCAAAAATCATCCCTCATTATACATCAGAGAGTTCACTCTGGGGAAAAACCATATGAATGTAATGACTGTGGGAAAGCCTTCTCCCAGAAATCCCCCCTCATTATACATCAGAGAATTCACACTGGAGAGAAACCTTATGAATGTAATCAGTGTGGGAAGGCCTTCTCCCAGAAGTCACAGCTGATTATACATCATAGAGCTCATACTGGAGAGAAGCCATATGAATGTACTGAATGTGGGAAGGCCTTCTGTGAGAAGTCCCACCTCATTATACATAAAAGAATTCACACTGGGGAGAAACCCTACAAATGTGCTCAATGTGAGGAAGCCTTCAGCAGAAAGTCAGAACTCATTATACATCAGATAATTCATACTGGGGAGAAGCCTTATGAATGTACTGAATGTGGGAAGACCTTCTCCCGGAAGTCACAGCTCATCATACATCAGAGAACACATACTGGAGAGAAACCCTACAAATGCAGTGAGTGTGGAAAAGCCTTCTGTCAGCAGTCACATCTCATTGGACATCAGAGAATTCACACAGGAGAAAAACCTTATATATGCAGCGAATGTGGGAAAGCCTTCTCTCAGAAGTCCCACCTCCCGGGGCATCAGCGCATTCATACAGGAGAGAAACCTTACGTGTGTGCTGAATGTGGAAAGGCCTTTTCCCAGAAGTCAGACCTTGTTGTACATCGGAGAATTCATACTGGGGAGAAACCCTATCAGTGTACTATCTGTGGTAAAGCATTCATCCAAAAGTCACAACTCACTGTACACCAGAGAATTCACACAGTGGTAAAATCATAAGAATGTATTAAGCCCAGAAAAAGTCTTCTTCAGTATTTTCTCAAGCCTAAAAAATGACACAAAACCCATGGATTTTCAATGAGTTTGGGGGCATCTTTACTGATAAAGTTCCTAATATATTTAATTTTTTTATCAGCAATAATACATCTCAGTTATATAAATAATGGGTATTTTCACTATGACATGTAAGACTTTTGAACTTGTGAACTGAATGATTAATATCACAAGTTACATATATAGTTTATTTTGAAGTTATGTTATATAATAAGAATTGGATATATGATATTGTTAATGTTAACTTAGCATAATTATGGCTGTGCAGTAATTCCCCATAGAGGACATGAAGAAAGCTTGAGTCAAAAGAAGCCATGACCTTGAAACTGAGCCTGGGGGAATAATTTGATGGTCATTCCTAAAGGTATCTCTAAAATTATTCTTGTAGATGGATGGAAAGACAGGTTGATAAGGCCCAATAAACGTAGTCTCTTTGTTTGGTTGTTTGTTTCATTTCAAGAATATAAGTTGATCTGTGTCTGTGGATGGACCCAGGATCTTGGAATTGACACTTCTTGTTATTTCTCTCTTTTACTCTTCCTGTCTTGGAGCTTGGCGTGTTGGAAAGACATAGATGGTCATGGGTTTTAATGCTTATTCTACTACTCACTGATTGTGTAACTTCAAGGAAACCTTTTTTCATCTGCAGTATCAGTTCCCTCATCTATGTATAAAATTCTGGCAGAGAACACATTTTTAGTTCATATATGTCCCCTTATCTTCCCTCTCTGTTCTTTTGCAGGAGGTTGCTAATACCCAGGTATATACCTTTAAATTTGATTTTCATTCCAGACAGTGTGTTTTTGATTCCCCTGATTTCTTTTTCTGTCTTTTTTCCACTAACACTGTTCTTGTGCCTATTGGCCTAGCTCATACTGTTTAGAGACCTCACTTTTTATTTTATTTTGCAAATACATGTAAGTTATGGTGTTTGCACATAAAGACCCTGTGTGATACGATCACAGATCCTGTTTTACCCTTTCCCAGAAGCATCCATTCTTTTTCCTAAGAATTGAATGGCCCTCAGGGAAAAATCCACAGGGAATGTGGAAGACATGCCTGGGGTAGCCTACATGGGCAGGTATGAATCAGGACATGAAAATCCCACCTGCTATCCCTAAAATGTTTCTCTATTCTTTGTTGTAGGCCCAACGCTTCTCTCATAAGAATCTTTAGGAAAGCATCTTGATGAGGAAAAGTCCTATGTAGCAAGGATGTAGTGACCTGTGTGGCTAAATATGATTTCTGCAAGAAAGTTCCTGCTTGATTCCTTCATATGTCCTGCTTAGCTGCTCTTTCTCTGCAGGGCCCCAGTGTTTACTATGAGAAGTTTAAGACTATGTATGGGAACCTCTGCGGAGGACATGGCATGCTTAAAAAGATGTGTGAATGTGTGTGAGAAAATTCTCTGTGTCGTTATAAATAACAGTGATTGATATTGGATATGTTTGGCCATTTGGGCTTGGGAAATAAAACATTCAGGCATGTGCCATGAAGTGATCTGCTTTGAGAGGTCTTGATGGCAGTTGGTCCCACCTGGCCCTTATGGAAGCATGGGAAAATCAGGGTCTCAGGAACATACAGAAATGTTGTGAGAAGGAAATGATAATATAGTAACAGTTACGGAAATTGTGGGAGGAAAATAAAGATTCAAGAGTTCTTATCTTCTCGTGGGCCTTCCATTTTGCCTTTTCACCTTCCAGGGAACCTCACTGATCTGATATGATATAATATGTACTATATATTGCCATAAAATATAGCAAAATTTAATACCTATTGGTATATAGGAAAATTTCCCTCTATAGTCTGGAGAAAAGATAATGTCCATTCTCACCAGTTTTATTCAACATTGCATTGAAAGACCTAGTCAGGGAAAGCAGGCAAGAAAAAAAGTTGATATAATGATTGGAAAGCAATAAAACACATTATTTGTTGATAAAATTATATGCATAGAGATGAAAATGTATAGGTTAATTATTAGAAATAGGAAGTAGCAATGTTTCTAAAAATAAAGTTTTTAAAAACAAGGTTTATGCAATAGATATAAAATGAAAATACAAAGCTATCAGTTACATTAGCATGAAAAGTACATCAATTTCCAGTACAATGTTGAAGAGAAGTGGCAAGAATGGGCATCCTTGTATTGTTCTTGGCTTAGAGGAAAAGCTTTCGTCACCACTGATTATGATGTTAGCTCCGAGAGTGCCATATGTTGCCTTCATTATGTGGAGGTACGTTCTTTCTGTAACTAATTTGCTGAGAATTCTTATCATGAAGGGACGTTGAATTTTTGATACTTGATTTTTCTGCAATGTGTTGAGGTGATTTTTTTATCCTTTATTCTGTTAATATGGTGAATTACTCCTATTAATTTGTATATGTTGAAACATCCTTGCATCCCAGATGGTCATGGTGTATGTCCCTTTAAATGTGCTGTTGAATTCTGTGTGCTTGCATTTTGTTGAGAATTTTGCATTTATATTCATCAATAATGTTGGACTTTTCTTGTAGTGCCCTTATCTGGCTTTGGTGTCAAAGTAATGCTGGCCTTGTAAAATGAGTTTGGGAGTGTTCCCTTCATCAGTATTTTTGGAGTTTAAGTAGGATTGTTGTTAATTCTTTAAATATTTGGTGGAATTCACCAATCAAACTACCTGATCCTGGGCTTTTCTTTGTTGAGATGTTTTTGATTACTGATTCAGCCTCTTATTCATTATTGGTCTGTTAAGATTTTCTATGAATGATTCAGTCTCACATGTTGTATGTTTCTAGGAATTTATTTCTTCTCAATTATCCAATTTTTAGCATAATTGTTCTAAGTCACATGATCATTGTATTTCTGTGGTATCAGTTGTAATATCTCCTCTTTCATTTCTAATTTTACTTGATTCCTCTCTCCTTTTTTCTTAGTGTGACTGATGGTGTGTTAGTTTTGCCCATCTTTTTAAAAAAAAAACAGCTTTTTAGTTTCATTGACCTTTCCTGTTGTTTTTCTGGTCTCCATTTCATTTATTTCAGCTCTGATCTTTATTATTTCCTTCCTTCTGCTAAGTTTTGGCTTATTTTTTTTTTCTTTTTCTATGGCTTTGAGGTGTAAATTTGGTTGTTTATTTGAGATTTTTGTTTCTTAGTGTCATTTATCACTGTAGGCATTTATCTCTGTAAACTACCTGCTTAGAACTGCTTTTGCTACATCCAATAGGGTTTGGTAAGTTGTGTTTCCATTTTCATTTATTTTCAAGATACTTTTAAAATATCTTGGTTGTTCAGGTATATGTTAAATTTCACATATTTGTGAGCTTTCAGTTTTCTTTGTTATTTTCTAGTTTCATACCATTGTGGTCAGAAAACATACTTGCTATGATTTCAGTGTTCTTAAATTTGCTCAGACTTGTTTGTGACCTACCATATGATCTATCCTGGGGAATGTTCTGTGTGCCCTTGAGTGTGTATTTTGCTGCTGTTGGATGCAATGTTTTGCATATGTCTGCTAGGTCCAATGGATCTAAAGTGTAGTGTTTCCTTATTGATTTTTTGTCTTCCTGATCAATCTGTTGTTGCAAATAGGGCGCCAAAGTCTTCTGTTATGATTGTATTTCATACCTGTTAGTATTTGCTTAATATATTTAAGTGCTCTGGTATTGAGTGTTTATATGTGGAGGCCAAGAAAAACAAGGCTGTACCCACCTCGAGTCTAGCCCTAACATTGCCCTCCCACCATAAAACTGAAGGAGGTTGAGGCTGAGGTGGAAGAAAATGGAAACAAAGTTAAACCTAAATCTCACTAACAAGAACGCTTGATAGGAGAAATGTGACATTCCACCAGGAAACTCCCAATTGTCATGTTAGTGCATCAGAGGGAGAAACGGCCTTGACTTGATACTAACCAGGCCTCCAACATCCTGACAGTCTTTTTTACCCTGATAGCCCTTCTGAACATCCCCTTTGTCCTCACCTACTGCTGAGCCAGCAGTTGTGGCCCAATTATCTACTGCCAGGTCCACCCCCACTCTGCCTTTAGAAACTCTGACTGTAATCCAGTTCGGGGTCCAAGTCCCTACTCCGCTGTGTCGGGTGTACTTGGGCCCAAGCTTAAGCTTGTCAAATAAACCCTCGTGTGATTGCATTGGTGTTGGCTCCTTAGTGGTCTCTCGGACACAAAAACTTGGGCATAACATCTGGGGGCTCGTCCGGGATCTGAGAGAACCCCAGGACTCTGACCCGAAGGGTCCTGCGCCGGCTGCTGAGTGCACTCATTTTTTTATCTATTTGCGCGCATACTTTGGGAGCTCCACTCTGCATTTTTTTACTTGTAGGAATTCCAATCTGAGTATCTGGAGTCGACATTGCCTCAAGCAGACGCGAGGCGGGCCGTCGACCAGGGGGTCTTGGGAGACGTCCCTCTGCCCCTGTCTAGAGGCTCGGCTGCTGTTGCGGTCGGGCCCGGAGGACGAGGTTCTCATCTAAAGGCTCAGCTGCTAGTATGGTCGGGCCTGTGTCTGGAGGCAATGTGTTCTTGTTAATTGTTGTAAGTGTATTTGTCTTATTGTAGACTGAGGTTGTGATGGAACAGATGCAGACGACCCCTCTGTCTCTGATGATTGAATGTTGGATGGCCCCGGGAGGGCCGCTGAGTCTGCAGTTGTCTTTGTCCTGTCTTTTTGTTGTCTGTTGCACTGTTGTTGTGTTTGAAGAAATGAGGCAAGCAGAGAGTAAGGGAACTCTGACTTTCATCTCTCCATTCCCCCTAATAGATGTGGGGTTTCTCCCTTACTCATTTCTTGTGTTAATGGCTGGCTATAACTGGAGCCAACTGTGGTTAGTCTAACTTGAGACAGAGACTTTAAGGAATATTCCCAAACAGCTGCCAAAACTCCCTTTGTTTCGGGGAAATTCCTGTCTTCTCTGGCCCGACATGGACTGCTTAACTACTCCCCCCTTGCTGGTGGGAAAACATGGCATCTGCTCCTCTGTTGGGGCTGATGAGCTCTAAAACTGGGAATCCTTTCTCTGCCTTCTGGCAGCACTTTGTTCTTCTGTCTCCCCCTTCTGTTTCTGCGCCAATGTGCGTGGGGTCTGCATGACTGGCCACTAGACGATCCTCGGTGCTTCCTGCACCACAGTTCCTTCTCTCTTCACTCTCAAGGAGCAAGAAGAGCACCCCCTGGACCTAAACCCCCCCCACTCCGGACCTTCCCACCCGTGTCTCAGGTAAACATTAAAAGTGGAGTGGGCCCAGGTGGAACGTAAATCAGTATTTGAACTAAGTTAAGATTGTTGGTTTAATTAAGAAATACATGTCTTTTAAGTTATCAGCTGTAAACGTGAAACTTCAAATCAAAGTTTACTGAAGGTCAAATAAGCTCGTGTTATTTGTTAAATCTGTTAGCAAATAGATGACTAAACTCGTGGTTAATTGTCTGTCTCAAAATTTTACGAGACCAGTGCTCTAACCCCTGAGCTACGGAGCCTGTCTCAAAATTTTAATGGGTAATTGTTAAAGTAGCTTTCAAAGTCTTTTAACCTGAAACTTTAAAGTTTTGGTTAAATGACAAATGGAATTAAATTATGGACATCTAGGTCTTTACCAAACAGGATAAAATGCTAAGTCAGTAATTACTAGATGTAGGTTTGTGCTTAACTGATTCATAAATTGGCATCTAAAGAATTCTGTTATAACCATTCACAATTGGTTAATAGTTGATAATTGGTTAATAACTAAAGGTGTTTCTAAGAGTACAAAATTCTGCTAACTGTAAGACTGACGGAAATAAAGAAAGCAATTCTGTATGTAGAAAAGTATAAGATATGTAAAAAAGATTTAAAGAATGGGAGTACATATTGTTAAAGGTAAAAGAGGGTAATTTTGTCCTAAATGAAATGGTTGTTTGAAAGGAAATGGCTTGGGACAAAACCTGAATGCAAAGAAAAGTTGTAGAAGGTTTGTGAAGGGAAATCTTAAAGAATTTTAGGTATGGTCAGGACAGACTAAGGGAAAAAAAGGAGAAAAAGACTCCATGCCTGATCCTGTTTGAATAAGAAAAGAATGGAAGGGGAGACTGATCACCTCCCATTAGCCAGGGATACCCAGAGGGGGGTGTCCAACCTGTTTGAATCTGAAGAGTGCCTGACTGTGTGAATCTGTCGGCATGGCTCCACTACTTCGGCTACGGAGTCTGAGTGGGCTGCACCCTGAGTCTTGTGGGGCATCATATGGCATAACGGTCATCTACTCCACGGAGTAGCCTGGTCCGGGGCTTAAATGGGCAGACCTTAGCTAAGAGGCTCCTAAGTTCCCATGAGGGACTCGAGCAGGACAGCATCTGAAAGATCCCCCTCCCTTTGTCTGTGACATCATTCACGATGGGAGGGAAACCTAGTAAATCCACTACCTTAAGACTGCATACTTAAGAATAAAAAGGAAGGACACTGGTATAGAAAAGCTGGTTTTCTCTCTGTTTAAAAGGGCAAAGTTTTCTTAGGTTAATTGATCTGTAAATGGTTTTCTCTTTGCCTGCCCAGAGTTATAAATAAGGTCTCTTTGACTCATGAGGCTTTCCCTTGATATGCTAAGTAACTCAGGGAGTACTGCTAAACCAATGATAAACCTTGGGTTACATTTGGGTAAGTGCTGTAACTACTCTAAGGGTTCTGTACATTTCCTAAAGTTTTAATGTTTTGACAAGGGTCATCATTTAATATTTAACCATATCTATTCTGAGTTTTTGTCATTTGTAATTGTTTTAATTCTCTTGTAAAGTGAATTCTGCCTTAAAGAAAATTCATATGGGAAACTTTCAGTACAAATACAGGTCTTTGATATGTTAAAATCCTGGAACTGAAATGGGTAAGAATTTACAGAAGTAAAGGCTGCATTCGGAATAAACCAGAATTAGTAACAGGGGACTAGATGAACTGAAAGATTGTAATGTTACGTCTTTTGACGTTTTGTCTTATTTTAAACATGACTGGTTCTGTAATGTTTGCTCTTCCAGACTAGGGAAACTTTTTCTTAAGTTATCTGTAACTTACAGAGATGTAAAAGTACTCGTAAACGAATCAAAGCATTCAACTTTCCTCTCTATCTGAACCCTCTGAAAACCAAAAGGTCTCAGCAAGTCTTTCTTCCATGGCAATCCGTTATTTGCATAAGTTCAATAAGAATCTGTTCTCCTTGTAACAGGACACCATTGGAAACCGGGTTATTTTACCAAGGCTTTGACTGGAATGTCATATTTGAAAAAGACTCAGATATGACCAGACAGCTTAAGGAACTAAGGTTGACTTTATAAAACCTGGAGCCGTAAAACCCTGTGGAACTACTGGCCTGATATCTTGCTTACAGAGTTCCCAGCAGCCTCACCAGGTGAGTAAAGAAATGTCACTTCCTGGCAGGATACTTTGGGAACCTCAGGAAGAGGAATTCGCCCAAATCCGACAGGTATTGCTGGCATGTCTGATGGCAACTACATGGCTTGGCTTCTGGCCGGGAGAGGCTACTAAAAGTTCAGCCTAGAGATTCCTTATAAGAAGTTCCAGCAAAGCCGGTTCTAAAAGATCTATATGATCACACTCACTGTTCTTGCTGAGCTAATGTAAATAATTAGGCCAAGTTTGTTAAAACTGGACTTGTTTTTCAAATAAATCAGTCCTGATTTGGCTATCTCTGGAAATGAGGATTATTTTAGAGAGAAAAATTATGTTCAGTAACACACCTTTATGGATGTTAAATTCTAGATTTGATTCTTTTTAAATGCTTGTTTACCTAAGCTAGACAACTTGAGGTAAACTTCAGAAAAGTTGCACGATAGCTCGTTTAGACAATCTTGCTTTTGCCAGTCAGTCAGCCCCAGATATAAGGAGCATTTCAGGAATTACAATCAGCCTTACTGAGTGCCCCAGCATTGGCCATCCCAGATGTTACCAAGCCCTTCCACTTGTATGTGAATGACAAGGCAGGGGTGCCTGAAGGAGTTTTGACTCAGACTCTGGGGCCTTGGCAAAGACCAATAGTCTATCTTAGCAAGAAACTAGATCCAGTAGCGGCTGGGTTCCCCCTTGCCTCTGCATAATTGCTGCCACAGCAAGTAAGTTGACTTTGGGTCAAAATCTCATCTTGACCACCACTCACACTATCGAGGGCCTTCTCCAGACTCCACCAGACCGGGGGATGACAAATGCCGGAGTGACGGGGTATCAGGCCCTCGTCCTTAACGATGGCTGATCAGTCTGTACTCCAGTCGCTGCAGGCATTACAGTCTGTCTAGCCCACGCAGGGATCCTAACTGCCCACACTGAGACGGAGCCGGAGCTGGAACCACATCCTTACCAACTCGGGGACTTGGTTTGGATGTGCTGCCACCAAGTGAAAAACTTGGAGCTTCGCTGGAAGGGACCCTACATCATGATCCTGACCACTCCTACCGCTCTCAAGGTTGACGGGATTACTCCCTGGGTCCACTACACCCACGTCCGACCAACTAACCCACACACCGTTCTCAAGGAATTTGTTCCAGAATGGAAGAGCCAGTCAGACAAGGACAATCTCTAAAGCTAAGACTCGCCATTCCCACGTACCCCACTAAGGTTGATTATCAATAGATTAGTTACTTTTGTCGAAGACCGAGTCAACACAGTTCAACTCATGGTACTCAGACAGCAATACCAACCACTGGACTTTGTTACTGAGGCCAGCTTGGACCCATGATTGGGTCCTTCCTTAGGTTCCTCTGAGAGGGGGAAATGTGGAGGCCAAGAAAAACAAGGCTGTACCCACCTCGAGTCTAGCCCTAACATCGCCCTCCCCTACCATAAAACTGAAGGAGGTTGAGGCTGAGGTGGAAGAAAATGGAAACAAAGTTAAACCTAAATCTCACTAACAAGAACGCTTGATAGGAGAAATGTGACATTCCACCAGGAAACTCCCAATTGTCGTCATGTTAGTGCCTCATCAGAGGGAGAAGCGGCCTTGACTTGATACTAACCAGGCCTCCAACATCCTGACAGTCTTTTTTACCCTGATAGCCCTTCTGAACATCCCCTTTGTCCTCACCTACTGCTGAGCCAGCAGTTGTGGCCCAATTATCTACTGCCAAGTCCACCCCCACTCTGCCTTTAGAAACTCTGACTGTAATCCAGTTCGGGGTCCAAGTCCCTACTCCGCTGTGTCGGGTGTACTTGGGCCCAAGCCTAAGCTTGTCAAATAAACCCTCGTGTGATTGCATTGGTGTTGGCTCCTTCGTGGTCTCTTGGACACAAAAACTTGGGCATAACATATATATATTTATAATTGTTATATACTCTTTAAGACTTGACCCCTTTATCAATACATAATGGGGCTTTTTTGGGCTCAAAAGTGTATTTTGTCTGATATAAGTACAGCTACCTTTGATCACTTTTGGGTTCCATTTGCTTGGAATATCTTTTTTCATCTTGTCACGTTGATCCTATCCAAGATTCCATATTTGCCTCATGTAGCTATGTTTTAAACTTTTTCTTTTCAGCTAGAATTTGTTCACAAGGGTTCTCTGGAATCAATCCTTTTTTTAACCTGCTACTCTAAGATTTTCTTTCTTTTGAGAAACTGTCTGCTCCAAAGCATCCCAGCAAGGCATCATACTGATCACCTAACTGATGTGGGATGGGTTTCTTATCTACAAATGGAATCTCAGTTTTTTTTATTTGGATCCCTTTTCTATATGATTATTGTTCTTGTTCATTTTCATTGCTGTCTTATTTCCAATATGAAGCTTCCATAGGTCTTATTTCTCCTTGATGCCATTATTCTATGAATGATTTAGGTTGTAGTTTATCTTCTCCTTTTTCTTTTTTTTTTTTTCCTCCCTCTCTTTCAATTTTCCCTTATTAATAGTCTGGAGTAAACAGAAGTTACACCTACGGGCCTGTTTGGCCTGTTTAGTTGACTTGAAGCATAGAGTGAGCTGTTCATGGTAGACTGTGAAGAGGACAGAATGGTTGAACTTGAAGTTGAATCCGGTCTGTAACGCATAAGTCTCCTCATATGTTCAGAAGTACCTTTGTTTATATTCATCTTCTCTGGACCTTCTTGACTCCTTTTCTCCTTGATTCTCTTTATCCCGTTTTTCTTCATTCTTACTCTCTGGTTCTGGTAGAACAACTTCTTAATGTTTTTCAGCCTCTTCAGTGTCACTCCCTGCATTGATCTTCTAGACTGTTTTGATTTTCTAGATCTTGCTTTTCTTTGGGATTCAAATTCTTTATCTTTAAGACGAATGAGGCATGATGTATATCTCTCTTTGACCTCTGATGCGGGGGAAGCAGTGCTAGCAGTAGTTATAGTTAGTGTTATTTGTTCGGAGGTTTTTGATTACTAATTCAATCTCCTTACTAGTGTTAGTTTTATTCAGATTTTTTACTTCTCTTTCATTCAGCAGTGGTAAGTTTTGGGTTTGTAAGAATTTGTCCATTTCATTTAGATTATCCAGTTTTTTCGGTGTACGTTTGTTCATAGGACTCATAATCTTTTCTATGTCTGTAAAATCAATTATATTGCCTTCTTTTTTATTTCTGATTTTATTTGAATCTTTTCTCTTTTTTCCTAAGTCAGTCTAGCTTAAAGTTTATCAATTTTGTTGAGCTTTTTGAAGAACCAATTCTTGGATTCATTGATTTTCATTATTTTTATCATGTATGTTGTTTATATCTGCTCCAGTCTTTATTATTTATTTTCTTTCTTCTGGTAGCCTTGAGCAGGCACTCATAACTATCATTATATAATTTTATCACTGTAGAATTGCAATGTATTATGATTCTGTGTTCTTAGGTGACTGATTAGATCAGATTTCTCTAAGACTAGCAGACCTCCGCATGTAACACAACACTCCCCCAAGGGCTACTACTTATTGCCTTGCTTTATTTCACTCTTTTAATGTCACTGTTGTCATGTAATTTATTTTATTTACTCTCAGTCCACTTTGGTAGCATTTAAGCACAATTAGGGCTGGAATATTTAGCTGCATTATTATAATTGTATGGCTCAAGCACTAGAAGAATGCATAGTACATAATGTCCACTAAATATTAGATGAAGGACTTAAATGATAGAGTGAATGAACAGTTTTACTGACTTAATCTGTGTGGACTAATATTCCAAAATTTCCTACTTTAGGATGTTTATAAGGTGCGACTAAGCTGGAATTAAGAAAGACCAGAAGAGAAAGGTATTTTTGTTTTGGGAAAATACTCTAACTCTTATTTACTATGGCAATTGGTGAGAGTAGTGATCAGTCTATATTAGTAAGAAGAGCATCTCTAAAGCCTTGAGGTGGAAGTTGGGGAAGAACAGACTGTCTGAAGGGGAATGAATTAGGGGAAGAGGTATTTTTATTGTCAAAAAAATGATGAAGGAGCAGATAAATATAGGGCATTTTAAGCATGGTGAAGTTTTTTTTAAAGTAAATTTATTGAGATATAGTAGACACAATAAACTGCATATATTTAAAGTACATAATTTGGAAGCTTTTGGCTTATGTATACACCAGTGAAAGTATCACCACAATCAAGACCAACATGTCCATCCCTCTAAAAGTTTCTTCATGCCGCTTGGGAATTAGTCTTCTTTCACCAGCTCTTTACCCTGTCCCCAGGCAACCACTGGTCTGCTTTCTGCCACTATGTATTCTTCTGCATGTCCTACATTTTGATATAAATGCAATAATAATATGTAAATTCTTGTTTTTACTGTTTTTTCATCATATTGTTTTGAATTTAATCCAATTTGTTGTGTGTCAAGAGGTCATTTCTTTTTCTTGCTAATTAGTCCCATTGTATGGGTACTTTATCCATTTGCCTATGACAGATATTTGAGTTACTTCCAGTTTTTGTTACAAATAAAGCTGCTATGAGCATTCCTGTATAAATATACACACATGTGATGGGTATTGTGGTGGTGTATGCACACGGGCCTAATACTTATTCTCTTGGATAGATATTAGGAATGAAATGGCTGGATCATATAGGTTTATGTTTAAAGGAAATTACCTATTTTCCAAGGTGGTTACACCATTTTTCATTTCTACCAGCTTTTTGTAAGAGTTCATTTCTCTACATCCTTGCCAACACTTGGTAATACTAGTTTTTAAATTTTAGTCATTTTAGTAGGTGTGTGAGGGGTATCTCACTGTGGTTTTAATTAGCATTTCCCTGATGACTACTGATGTTGGGCATCTTTCTATGTTCTTTTTTGCCATTAGTATATTTTTATAAAAGTGTCTGTTTAAATCTTTTGCTCAGTATTTATTTTTTCTTAAGATTTTTATTTATTTGAGAGAGAGACAACGAGTGAGAGAGAGAGCACAGAGGGAGAGTGAGGGGGAGAAACAGACTCCTTGCTGAGCAAAGAGCCCAACTTGGAGCTCAATCTCAGGACCCTGAGATCATGACCTGAGCTGAAGGCAAATGCTTAACCAACTAAGCCATCCAGGCGCCCCTTTTGCTGAGTATTTAATGATTTGGTTGTTAGAACTCTTTATACATTCTAGCTGCTGGTTATTTATCATATATATGATGTGAAAATATTTTCCTCTAGTCTGTGGCTTGTCTTTCCATTCTCTTAATGATATCTTTTGAAGACCAGATTTCCAACTTACCATTTATTCTTTTGTGGTTCATGCTTTTATTGTCCTACCTTAGAAATCTTTACCTAATTCTAAGTCCCAAAGGTTTACTCCTACATTTTCTTCCAGGAGCTTTATATAAAGTTTTAGATTTTATATTTAGGGTTATGGCCCACTTCGGGTTAATTTTTTATATATGGTATGAGTAATAGATTAAGGTTTCATTTAAAATATAGATATCCAGGGACGCCTGGGTGGCTCAGTTGGTTGGACGACTGCCTTCGGCTCAGGTCATGATCCCAGAGACCCGGGATTGAGTCCCGCATCAGGCTCCCAGCTCCACGGGGAGTCTGCTTCCCCCTCTGACCTTCTCCTCGCTCATGCTCTCTCACTGCCGCTCTCTCAAATAAATAAATAAAATCTTAAAAATAAAATAAAATATAGATATCCAATTATTTGTTGAAAACATTCTTTTTCCTCTCACCTAAATGCCTTTGTTGGAAAGTTGTCATTATATCAGTTGGCTCTATTTCTGGTCCATTTTGTTTCATTTATCTATTTTTCTATCTTTACACCAACACCACACTGTCTTGATTATTGTGGCTCTGTATAAAATAAATCTTGAGGTCAGGTAGTATTAGATCTTCAGACAGGTTTTTGTTTTGTTGTTTTGTTGTTGTTGTTGTTGTTGTTTTGTAAGGATTTTGGCTATTCTTAGACCTTTTCATTTCCATATGAATTTTAAGAATCATCTTGTCAATTTCCTTTCAAAAGTTTGCTGCATTATTTAAACTGATTACACTGAATCTATAAATCAATTTGAGGTTTACAATAATGAGGCTTCTGACACATAGAGAGCACATTGTCCTTTTATTTAAGCACATCATTCTTTCATTTCTATTTGCAATGTTTAGTTGTTTTCAATGTACAGATGTTTCACGTTTTTTGTCAGACTTACCCCAAGCCTTTCCTATTTAAAAGAAATTCTGTAGATGTTTTAAATTTTAGTCTGATCATTTGTTGACAGTATATGGAAGTACCACTGTTTATTGATCTAGTATACTACAACATTTCTAAACTTACTGATTAATTCTAATAGTAGCCATTTTGTTGGTGGTGGTAAAATACATCAGATTTTCTGTATAAAAGATCATGCATCCATAAATAAAGATTGTTTACCTTTTCCTTTCCAAATTGGGCATCTTCCATTTCTTTTTGCTTTATTGCACTGATTAAAACTTCCAGTCCAGTGATGAACAGAAACTGTGGGAATGGTTCCTTCCACTTTATTCTTTATTTTGTTAAGATTGTCTTAGTATTCTAAGGCTTATTCTTTACCATCAAATTTTAGAATAACTTTGTCTAAGTTTGCAAACAACAAAAACTTGCTGTGATTTTAATAGAAATTGCATTAAACCTATACATTGGTTTGGAGAAGTAACTTCTTTATAGTTTATAAATCCTCAATTCAATGGACACAATTTATCTCTACATTTTTTTAAAAAGATTTTATTTATTTATTTGTCAGAGAGAGCACAGGCAGACAGAGTGGCAGGCAGAAGCAGAGGGAGAAGCAGGCTCCCTGCCGAGCAAGGAGCCAGATGTGGGACTCAATCCCAGGACGCTGGGATCACGACCTGAGCCGAAGGCATCCGCTTAACCAACTGAGCCACCCAGGCATCCCTATCTCTACATTTATATGATTCCTTTCAACAACATTTTGTAATTTTCTTCCTAAAGATCCTTTACTTGTTTTGTTAAGTGCAAGACCAAGTATTTTGATCCATTTGTACTGATCAAAATATTATGTTTTTATTTCCATATGCTTATTGTTAGCGAATAGAAATGTGATTGATTTTTTTAAAGATTTTATTTATTTGACAGAGATAGTGAGAGAGGGAGCTCAGCTCCTTGCCCAGCAGGGAGCCCAGTGTGGGACTTGATCCCAGGACCCTGGGATCATGACCTGAGCTGAAGGCAGGCACTTAATGATTGAGCCACCCAGGCACCCCCAAAATGTGATTGATTTTTATGCACTGATGTTCTTGTATACTATAACTTTGCTGAGCTCACATATTAAGTTTTAGGCTTAATTTTGGTACATTCCTTTGGATTTTCTATAAAGGACCAACATTATTCTCATCAGTTTTATTTCTATTCTTTCTGGTCACTACAAATTTTGTCTTGTGTTATTTTAATGTGTAGAATTCCAGTACTATGTTGAACTAGGGTAGTGTGATGAAACACTATTGCCTTGTTCCTGATCTAAGAAGAGAAATGTGCAGTCTTTCACCATTAAATATTATTTGCTGTGGGGGGTTTTTTCTTCTTTTTTGTATATGCTCTTTATCAAATTGAAGAAATTCCCCGGGGCACCTGGGTGGCTCAGTGGGTTAAAGCCTCTGCCTTGGCTCAGGTCATGATCCCAGGGTCCTTGGCTCAAGCCCCGCATCGGGCCCTCCGCTCAGCAGGGAGCCTGCTTCCTCCTCTCTCTCTGCCTGCCTCTCTGCCTACTTGTGACCTCTGTCTGTCAAATAAAATCTTAAAAAAAAAAAAAACCAACAAATTGAAGAAATTCCCCTGTTACTAGTTTGCTGAGTGTTTATCATGAATGGTGTTGGATTTTTGTCAAATGATTTTTCTGTGTTGATTGATATAATTACATACTTTTTCTTTGTATCTTGTTGATAAATGGGTTACAGTGATTGGTTAATTTTTAAATTTGAGCCAGCTTTGCATACCTGGAATACATTCCACTTTGTCATAGTGTATAATTCTTTTAATGGATTGTTGTATTTGGTTTGCTAATATTTTGTTAAGCATTTTTGTGCCTAAGTTATGAGACACACTGGTCTGTAGTTTTCTTTCTTGGTATGGTTTTGGTTATAATTTCCTGATAAAATGATTTGGCTTGTATTCCCTTCTGTTTTGTGGAAGAGTTTATGTAAAATTGATGCTATTTAAATTTAGATGAATTCTCCAATGAAACTGTCTTTTCTTTTTGCAAGGTCTTTAATTAAGAGTCAATTTTATTTTTTTTAATTTTTTTTAAAAATATTTTATTTATTTATTTGACAGAGAGAGATCACAAGTAAGCAGAGAGGCAGGCAGAGAGAGAGAGGGAAGCAGGCTCCCTGCTGAGCAGAGAGCCCGATGCGGGACTCGATCCCAGGACCCTGGGATCATGACCCGAGCCGAAGGCAGAGGCTTAACCCACTGAGCCACCCAGGTGCCCTAAGAGTCAATTTTAATTTGGACTATGCAGATTATGTATTTCATCTTGGTTGAGTTTTGGTGTCTGAGAAAATGGCCCATCTCTTCTACCTGGTCAAACTTATGAGGCTAAAGTTGTTCATAATATTTTAGTATTATCCATTTAATGACTGCAAGATCTTGTAATAACTTGTTAACATATTTGCAATATGTTTTTCATTTCTGATCTCTTTTCCTTGGAATTTTTCCTAATTATGAGTATTATTTTCCAGTTTCTATACATGTCTGATTTATTTTTTAAGACTTTATTTATTTGTCAGAGGGAGAGAGACAGAGAGAGCACAAGCAGGGGGAGCACCAAGACAGGGGGAGAAGCAGGCTCCCCACTGAGCAGGGAGTCCCATGTGAGACCCTGGGATCATGACCTGAGCTGAAGGCAGATGCTTAACTGACTGAGCCACCTAGGCATCCCTACGTCTGATAATTATTGCTTTGACATAAGACATTGTGAATTTTACCATGTTGGGTGCTACTTTTGTATTCCCATTTTTTGTAGACCTTTCTCTACAGTTGTTGCTTGGAAACAGTTTCTTTCAAATCTGATTTGTTAGGTGGCAGCAGAGCAATATTTTAGTGTAGAGCTAACTACTTTCAGTATTGAGGCAGAACATTTTGAGTACTCTTCCCAATGCCTTATGAATAGCAAAGTTTTCCAGTCTGGCTGGTAGAAACAGACATTGATTTTGGCATTTTGTGACATCTAGTTATTATTTCCTCTTTCATTTCATGTGTTTATTTTCCCAAACTTTGATAGTTTCCTTATATACATACACTGACCAATATTCTGATGAGAAGTAGACCCTCTGCACATCTCTGGAGTTTTCCTTTGGGGACAGCTTTCTCCTCTTTGGTCTTCTGCTCTGTGAGTCTAGCTTCCTTGGTCTGTCTGTACTGTTGGTTCTTTCTCCTCAACTCTGAGAGTCTGCTGAACTTTGCCTGTGCTCCCCTTCCCTGTGTTGTGTCCTAGAAATTTTCTCAAGGCAGTAAACTGGGCAATCAAAAAAGGGGTTACCCTCATTTGTTTCCCATCTTTAAGGATTACTATCTTTAAATGCCTGATGTCCAATGTGTTAAAAACCATTGTTTCATACATTTATTTGGGTTTTCCATTATTTCAGGTGAAAGTATAGTCCAATCCTTGTGATTTCACTTTAGCCAGTAGAAGAACTTTGGGGTTGTTTTTTAACTAATTTTGTTTCATAATATTGTAATTTTTTTTGAGGTTCTAAAGTCAAATCAACAGAACATGGATGTTCAAAGAATATTATGTGCTATCTCTGTCCCCTCTATCTTATTTTCTTCTTCCCTGTGGTAGGCAGTATCTATTATGGGCAGTGATTCCCACCTCCTGATATTCACAGCCTTTCCAATACCCTCCATATGAATAAGTAACATTGAACCAATAAAATGTGGCAGCATAAAGTCAATGTTACTTCTGTGATTAGGTTTTAAAAGACTGTGACTTCCATCTTGCTTACAGACTCTTTCTCCTGCCTCATTAAATATATAAGTCACAGGCTGGAGAGTCATGCATGGCAAGGTACTGTGGGTAGCTTCCATCCAACAGCCAGCAAGGCCCTTCATTCAACAATCCTTGAGACAGCGCATTCTACCAACAATCATGTCTTTGAGCTCAGAAATGGATCTTTCTTCATTTGATCCTTCAGATAAGACCCCAGCCTAGGCCAATACCTTGATAATAGATTTATGGGAGACTCTGAAGCAGAGGATCCAGATAATCCATGCCCAGGTTCCCGACACACAGAGACAATAAATGTGTGTTGTTTTAAGCCACTAAGTTTTGGGGTAAGTTCACATATTAGTAGAAAACTGACAGCACTCTTTATAGATACTATTTTGATCATTTATTTGTCCGTTATTTGCTTTTTAATTTTCAGGTAAATATATATGCACTTGATCTTCATTATGCCATATCTTCAAATTTACCCAATTTCTAAAATTGACCTATAACCCCCAGATCAATGTGGTGCTTTTGTAGTCATAGCAGACATGCACAGACCAGTGAAACATTTGAGTTGCCTCATGCACACATTTCCGTGTGAGGCTGAACTGAGGGGATGTTCTTCCTCTTGTTCCAGCTTTCAAGAGGATGGAGACAATGGGCAGTGTGGTATAGTGTAAGAAACTCTAGCGCTGGGGCTACTCTGGTAGAGTTTGAATCCAACTCTGGCACCTGTTAGTGGAGTGACCTCAAGTAAGTCACTTAACACTTCAGAACTTCATCTTCTCTTTTGTAAAATAAAGAAAGTAGAATGTACCAGGCCGAGTTGATTTTAAGATTGTTGTAAAAGTTGTACAAGTTGTAAAATTCACACAATTGCAATTTAAGTTATAATCCCTGTAATATATATGTATTGTGTGTGTACCTTATGTATATGTACGTGAATATATATTTATATATTTCCCCTAAGAGCAATGTTTCAGCATTCACTAATTCTCTTTGCAGCAACCTTATATAGAACATGACTATAATGAATAATGGGACTTGACTGTATACATATTCATTCATTTTCATATTTAAAAACCTAAGTGGTAATAAATCATTTTTACTTTTCCCCATAACATTATATCCTAAATTTCACTCCACATAGTTACATCAAGATTTTTCTGTCTCTCTTACTGATGAATAATACTGTTTTATGTGTATACCATAATTTATACAACAGGACTTCTGTTAGTAGATGTTTGCCTTTTAAAAACATGGCCAAAAGATTACTCATTGCAATACTAAAAATAGTATTTTATTTTAGTATTTACAATATTAAAAACAGTATTGTAATGAATAATCTTTTGACCCTTTTTTGTCCTTTTTTTTGTTTATTCATCTTTGAAATATATTATTGGAAGTGGGGCTTCTGAATCAAAGGGTAAAAGTTATGACAATAACTTGACAGTCCTCCCCTTAAAGGGGGGGGGCTCAATTCCCATTTGATTGTCAGTGGGCAGGCCTTACTGAATCACTTTTAGCAAACAGAATACGGAAGCAATAATGAGATATAATTTCCAATTTAGGTTTTAGAAAGACTGTGGCTTCTGGGCGACTGGGTGGCTTAGTCGGTTAAGCGGCTGCCCTCGGCTCAGGTCATGATCCCAGGGTACTGGGATCAAGTCCCACATTGGGCCCCTGCTCTGCAGAGAGCCTGTTTCTCCTTCTCCCTCTGCCTGCAGCTCTGCCTATTTGTGCTCTCTATCTCCCTGTCAAATAAATAAATAAAATCTTAAAAAAAAAAAAAAGACTGTGGCTTCTATCTTATGTGCACGTGCATGCTCTCTTTTTCTCTCTCCTTTGATTCACTTGGGCTTGGTAGAAGCCAGCTATCACGTTATGAGGCAGGCTTGAGGAGGGGGAAGACCACTACCATGTCAGGATAATCAAGTAGCTTTTAGAAGGGTCCACATAGTAAGGAACTGAGCTGGGAAAATGATATTCTGAGACTTATCATCAGCCATTTGATTGACTCGGAAAGCATATCCTTCTCCATTTGAGTCTTGAAACACCTGCAGCCCTGGTGCAACCCCATGAAACCGCATCTGAGCCATCCAGCTAAGCGGTTCCCAGACTGAGTCACAGAAATGTGTGACAACGAACATTTATGGTTGCAAACTGCTAAGTTTCAGAAAATTGATCACACATCAACAGATAACTAATACATGTATTTTTGCTAGCTATTGCTAAATCACTTATACAGAAGCTGTATCGTTTTTCTGTCCTACCAATAACACATGAGAATTCCTGATTCCCATGGCCTGATCAACACCATATATTTCCAGAATTAGAATACTTTTTTTTAAACAAGCTGATAAATGAGAATTAGTATCTTACTGCAGCTTTACTTTGTACTTATTTCATTATGAAGGAATCTTCTTCAGTTTCTTGTTTAATGAGATACATTAAGGACAACTTCTCATCACTCTTTGGATGGAGAGCTGCAGTTTTTACAATTCCTACAAGGCTCTCTGTGGTTTGGCCCCTTCAGGTATCTACAGCTTCCAGTGGCATCACTCCTTGAGGATTCTGAATTAATCATCAGTCTACCCTTAGTGCCTAACACAACAGCTACACTGTCTTAAGCCCCAGGCATGCGATAAATACTGACTTGGCTGTGGGAGTTTAAATTGAAGGGAATCAGCAGCCCACTTCTTATCCTCTTCTTTGTCTTGACTGAAAGTTAGGCCTCTCTCTTCCCACAGGCATCTAAGCTTTGGCTCCTCCCTAAGTTTAAACACAGACCAAAGCAGTATGTATATGCAGAACATCCTCCCTTAACAGCTTTTTCTCAGAATCTGAGGACCGCCAGAAACATTTTAAAGTGCCCTGTTTTTGCCACATGCATACTTCTACCTCTTCAATGTTCCTACTAACCTGTCTTAACCCTATGTAAAAACAAACAAACAAACAAACAAAAAAACCCGGAGTCAGGGGCGGGGTCAATTTGATTTTGAGATGCTTGCAGATTTCTGAGATTGAAGTGTTCTCCCTATTGCAACTTTTTTTTTTTTTTTTTTTTTTTTAAGATTTTACTTATTTGAGAGCGAGAGCACGGAGAGGGAGAGGGAGAAGCAGAGTCCTCGCTCAGCAGGGAGCCTGATGCAGGAGATCAGAACCTGAGCCACCCAGGTGCCCCGGCAATCATCTTTCTGAATAAAATCTCTCCCTAAGTCCAGATTTGTTCTTACTTGACATGAAAAATTAAAGTGCCCAATGTAAAATTGCTGCTCATTTAATTACATGAGCCAAAAATAATGGCTCCTTTGAAAACCATGATTCAAAATCGGATCTTTTTAAGCCCATGAAACATGTTAACACACAACACACACACACACATTCATTTATATTTTATAAATAAATAAAAGCCTGGCGTAAGACCTAAACGTTACGGTAGGTTCGTTATTTTTTCACGTGACGTCTTCCTGAAATCTAGCCTCCTCGCTCGCTTCCTCTCCATTTTCCCCCCTTATTTTTCAGTCTCCGCTTTGCCTGTCTCAATCTCCCTCTGCCTCGGAGTCTCCCGCGTTGTGTCCTTTAGCGTCCCACTTCGGTTCCTCTGCGCCCCGTCCGCGGCCTTCCAGGCTGCCATCGCCGCCCACACAGGCCTCCCCTTTGCCCCTCTATCGCGGCCCCGATTTCCTCCGGCTTCTCAGCGCTATCGCTCGGGGCCTCAGTCTCTTCCCTGTCTCCGTTTTCCTTTCTTCTTCACTCCTCCAGTGGTAATTTCCCCTAGAGGTTTCCTTACAACCGTTTTTAAAGTTCGTTTCTGCCATGTACTCCCCTCCTCCGCCCCGCCCCAGCCACCCCCTCCGCCACTTCGCGCCCTCTTCCCCACCGGGCGTCTCCGCGGAGGGGCCTGTACCATCCCACGTCTCACCCCTCTCAGCAAATAGAACCTCCGGGTATGGGGCGGTACCATTTACAAACACGTTCAGTGTCGTCAGTGAGAGTATTTTAACATCCCCAATTCCTCCTCGCTCATCAAATGCAATCTTTTAATAGAGGTCGGGGCACTCAAACTTCTTCCCCAGTCCTCCTGTAAAAGCTCTCTGCAAAACTTCACACCTCACTGGTTTGTATTATCCTCCCTTCCGTCATCTTGCCTCCTGCCCTCGCTGCCACCGTGGCACAGTTCAAATTTAGGGCTAAATCGAATTCTTCCGCCGTACGGACCCGACCGGACTCTCAAGGTGGCGGCTCCCACCACGAGGCACAGCCTGGGGGCCGCCATCTTGCCTCCTGAACAAAGCGACCGAGGAAGCCGAGTGGGCAAAGCCGCCCAGTACGGAAGAGCGCAGGCTCGGGAGCCCCGCGCTGCTCTCTCCCAGACAGGAAGCGCGAGAGTTCGCCTGTATGGCTGTGACAGCCGTCCCGGCTGGAGCGGTGGTGGGCGGCTCGGGACTTGATGACAGAGCCGCAAGGCAGAAGGCGGGCATATGCGGTGAGTCCGTTTAATTGTTGACAGGAGGGGAAGGGTTCGTGAGGATCAGGGGAGGTTTATGAAGTCAGGGGTGGGGAGTTTTGTGCCATCAGTGTCGGGTTTTGGGGGGAGTCAGGGTCGGAGTGAGGGATGAGATTAGTAATTGGGCAATGATGTGTCAGTGATGGGGTTGTCTGTGCGATCAGAAATGGCGTGTAGGGGGACTGACTGGGGTCAGTGATTTAGGGGACTCTGGAGAATCAGTGAGTGGGGAGAGGGCTTGGACTAAATGACCGGGATACCCCTTTCGTGGTCCGTGATGGTCATGGGGGAGTTCTGTGGGTGTGTCATTGCTAGGCCCTAGGGTTCAGAAATTTGGACGGAGCAATAATGCGACCAGTCATGATGATCAGCCCCAATTTACTGGGAAAGACTTTTACATACAGTTAAAATTGCCACAGGTTTTAGGCATCCCTTGATTTCTTAAACGTCAGACCCCTTCTCGGTTCACCATTGCACCCTGAGCCTGGTGCCTCCCCACGCCCCACCCCCCATGATCAATTTGAAACAAGACCGAACAAATAAAAAAGGATGCATTATTACCAAAAGTGTGACTTTCGGCCTTTTCCTAAGCTTGTTGAAGTAATTTTATATTTTATTCAGGAAACACTTAACTGAACACCTGCCGGGTACACAGACATGAGCATCGCTATTTTGGTTGTTTCCTTCCAGATCAGTTTTGACAACGCCTGGAAAACAACACATAAAACAATCTCCCTGTCATGGGAGCATTCAGTGCCTCTGAACCAGTTCAGTCTTGTCTGCATGACTCCTCCTGGGGCTGAGAAAAATCGACCAGGTATATACCATCCTGCATTGCAGTATATTCTCTTGTATAACTGGTTCCAACCTATCACCATTTTTATACGCAGATGACTGCACTGTTGAAAACCTGCAATTATAGTTTAAACAGAAAACATCTTAAAATTAACATTTTGGTCCATGAATATTGATTGGCAGGAGAATTTGTGCTGAGTTGAGGGAAAATATGAAAGACCTCTTGGTAGATTATTGGAATTCAAGTGTTGATTCTTTCCGGGGAATAAGGGAATTCCTTTCTCGGTTTTCCCATTTGGTCATGGCCATTCTTATTGCCAAGGAAGTCCATCTGCTGTTAATCTTACTGTAAATCTATTCATGTTTATTGCCTTATAAAAATATTCTACCAATAGAATTACTGGTTCATAGGGGAATAATAAGTAGTTAGTGAGTCAATATGAAACATATCTATACAATTAAATCATCTTGATCAAGTTCTGTTTATTATAGTGTAGTCCTAAGAGGACTCCTTCACCTAGTGCTTCCTGACCCTTCTACAAGGACCAAACAGCCTTGTGCCTTGTTGTCCATCATCCACCTGATGTCTAGTGGTGAATGTTTCTGGATTAGTGAATGGGGAAGCTGCAGACGGAGTCTAGTCTGTGAACATGTCCTTTTCATCACCAGTTTTGCTCTTTCAGGCACCTGCCCTTTTAGAAGAGAGCAGAAAATGAAGTCCCAGGTGAGTTGCTTTTATCTCTAATTTTTAAAATTTCCTCTTTCATTTTCTGCCCACTCAAATGGGAAAGTACAGACAGCTAAAATTTGGAGTAGGGAAAAGGTAGCCAAAATAAAGATCAAGACCTAGAAAGAGTTTCTAGGTAACATACGGATAACCTGGCCTGAAAACATTTTTTAAAATGGAGGTACCAAGTGTTCTGATCTTGCAGACCTCATCAGTGTGGGGATTTGCAGTCTTCTAAAGAGAAAACAGATACATTTCTCACCATTTTATTTCTTGCCGCATAAGACTAAAACAGATTTCCATTCTGGGTCTTTCTCTAGGTGGTGGAGTACACAGTGTTCTCACCAACACTCCTGTGGTAAATGCAACAGTAGCTTTCTTATAGCTGTATCATCAAATGATCTCTTTTAGAGGGAAGGTATCACAATGCCATAGCCAAATGCCTTGAACCTTAATCTTCAGAGCTGGGCTCATCAGACTCCTGCCTGTAGGCCAAAACCAGCTCTCTGTCTTTATGAACAGCCACATGGCAGCACAGCCATAACCTTTGTTCATGTATTGTTGTCTACGGCTATTGCCTTGCCACAGTGACAGCATGGGTAAGTACAACAGAGCCCGTATGGCCTGCAGTGCTGAAAATACAAACTTTATGGAAAAAATTTGTTAGATTTCTGGTTTAGAGGACCGAATTGATTACAGAGGCTTCCTATTGTCCTATTGTCTAAATAACACAGAATGGGTACATTTTGAATGGTCTTCCAAAATATATTTTCCTCCCAAAGGACAGTTCTTAAATTATAATTATCTGGCAAAGCTTTGTAGAGCACAGGCCCCTGGTGCTCATTACTTTTGCTGTGACTTCAGATTATGTAGGATCACTGTCCAACTCAAGACCAGTTCCTTCTCTGCACTTCCGTTTTTAACAGTCTATTACTTTTTCTCCTTGCCAACATTGGCTATATACAGAGTATATAAATTTTAAACTATATAAATGATAAAAATTTAAAAACTGACTTTAAAAAAATTTTTTAAAGATTTTATTTATTTGACAGACAGAGATCACAAGTAGGCAGAGAGGCAGGCAGAGAGAGAGGGGAGGAAGCAGGCTCCCTGCTGAGCAGAGAGCCCTATGCGGGGGGCTCGATCCCAGGACCCTGGGATCATGACCTGAGCCGAAGGCAGAGGCTTTAACCCACTGAGCCACCCAGGTGTCCCCAAAACTGACTTTTTAACTTGAACACTCATCCCCCTGGGATTATCAGTGTTCACCATTTGTTTGTAATCTTCCAGACATTTTCAAATGAATGTAACTGTGATCAGTGTGTATGTATGAAAGTATAAATATATGAGTGTCTCTTTATTGTTTTTCCTTTGGAAAATAATGTTACAGTAAACATTCCATGCTGCAACTGTTTTTTGTTTTTTTGTTGTTTTTTTTTTAAGATTTTATGTATTTGTCAGGGAGAGAGAGAGCGAGCACAGGCAGACAGAGTGGCAGGCAGAGGCAGAGGGAGAAGCAGGCTCCCTGCTGAGCAAGGAGCCCAATGTGGGACTCGATCCCAGGGTGCTGGGATCATGACCTGAGCCGAAGGCAGCTGCTCAACCAACTGAGCCACCCAGGTGTCCCATGCAACTGTTTTTTTATTTTACTACCTCATGTAAAGGTTTTTGAATATCTTCCCATGACAGTACCTAAATTTCCTTATTATCTTGGCAGATGTGTAATATTTCTTTGCAGCCTGTTTTCTTCTCTTTAAAATGGAGATTAGAATCCTTATAGGGTTGTTGTGAGAGTTAAGCAAATACCATGCCTGGAAGTGTATCTGGGGAGGGTTTGTTCCGCATTAAGTGCTGGTTCTTGTTATTTTTAGTATTGTGTCATCATCACTATTATTGTCAAATCTAGAAATCTCGTGTATATTTTACAGTAAAGCTTAACAAGTGAGTTCTATTGCAAAAAGATGGGGTTGTTGTCTTCTGGATGTCAGTAGCTTCCGATTGTGCTGTCCATGTCCAGCACAGAGCCACCAGCCACATGTGGTCACTAAACACTTGAAATTGGCTAGTCTGAATTGAGACGTGCCATAAGTGTTAAAATACATACTGAGTTTAGAAGATCTAATTCCATAAATAAGTAAAAAATCTTAAAAAAAAAAAAGGAGATCTAATTCCAAAAAGCTCACTAATAATTTTTAAAGATCGGTTACATTTCGAAATGATGTTTTGGATGTATTGGGAGATATACATACATATTTAAAAATTAGTTTTTGATTGTGGCTACTAGAAAGTTTAAAATCACCTATCTGGTTAGTCTTGTATTTCTGTTAGAGAAGCTTTAGAGAAGGAAAATGGATTTGTTATTAGCTTAATACATCCAGCTGCCAGAACTAATTAACTGATTATATGCCTCTCCCTGTAGGAAGAGGGATGTATTTTTCCCAGAGTGTCCAGAAGTGAAGTCATTGTTTGCACACATGTCTATTCTTCCTTTCTCTTTCTAACACCTGCTCTCCTCCAACTCCATTCTCCCACTCACCCAAGCCACAAAAAAGTGTTTATAGACGATAAAAGTATGATTTCCCACTGATTATGTACTATATTTTTCTCACAATTAACAAAATTTATACATATTTAGTTTATTGACGCATTTGAGTATAATTTTTTTTATTTATTTATTTGACAGAGATCACAAGTAGGCAGAGAGGCAGGCAGAGAGAGAGGAGGAAGCAGGCTTCCCGCCGAGCAGAGAGCCTGATGCGGGGCTCGATCCCAGGACCCTGAGACCATAACCTGAGCTGAAGGCAGAGGCTTTAACTCACTGAGCCACCCAGGCGCCCCTTGAGTATAATTTTTTAAGACTTTATTTACTTATTTGGGAGAGAGAGCATGCACAAGTGTTGGGGGGGAAGAGCAAAGGGAGAGGGAGCAGGAGAAGCAGACCCAGAGCCCCACACAGGGCTTGATCCCAGGACCCTGAGATTATGACCCAAGCCGAAGGCAGACACTTAACTGACTGAGCCACCCAGGCACCCCAAAGCATTTGAGTAAAATATATAAAGCAAAATCTGAACATTAGAATTACATCTATTAATCTTTCTGTCAGAATGGATTTGCTCTACATTCCACATGTATTTTTTTCCTCATGTCACTGTTCTTTAGATCAAAAGACTATAACTGATTAATGCGTAAAAGTATTTTTAACTAAACGTGAACTTCATTTTATTCTCTATAATCATTATTCATTCCTTTTTAGCAAACAGTTCGTTGAGTATCTAATAATGGGTCATATGCACTGGCTGGCTGTGGAGTATCTCAAGAAGATTTAGGTGTGGGTTTTTTTTCTGGGAGGAATGCAGAGGAAAATTGGGTAAACATATGGAAACCAGCCTTGACAAACAAAAGTTCTGTAATAGACGTGGGAGCCAGGAACTGCTAAGGCAGAGCTGGGGAGCAACCAGCTTTCCAAGGAAGTAGAAAATAGGCACCAAAGATTATTGCACTTCGGATCATGAGGGAAGTAGGATAAGGATGAGAAACATTTGTGAAAGTAGAAAAAGTAGAATGGTTTTAGGAAGGCTGAGAATTTGAGGAAAACTGAAAAATAGGGTGTTTCATGGGAAGTTTGCCCAAGGGTGTCATTAAAACAGTAAGATACAAAAGATCTTATTTACAATATCAAGGGGGCAGTGTGGAGTGCAGTGGTCAAGAACTCAAGCTCTCGATTCAGAACACCTGCTTTTAAATCTGCGAGTTAATCATACATTCAGTGTATATAGTCTCTGCCAAGTAGTTACTTAGCCACTGTAATCTGCAGTTTTTCTCATATATGTAAAATGAGAAAATTACGAAGGCTGTTTAAAGGGCAAAAGGCCTGGCAGCTTGATGGTGTGAATATGGGGCTTGGTGTGGGATCAGAGGCGCCTTAAGGTAGAGATGGCTGAGATGAGACTGATGGTGTATGCAAGGTTGGAGCCTAAGGATGCTTTTGAGCAGGGGCAATGTTGCTATTTGAAACAGTGTTTAATTTTTCTTTTTCTGAAAGCAGTACTTGATAATAATGAAATTTTTAGGGGGAAAACCTGAAAAACAGTTTAAAATAATAGAGATCACTCAGGTTCTGCTGTTAGATGACAACTGTTGTGAACATGATGGTGACATAATTAAAATAGTCACTTTTCCCTCCAGAAATACCTTATGGCTCTACACTCACCCACGTCTCTTATTTTAATGTCACATCAATAATCTGTTACTTTTTTTTGGTCACTTTTTCTGCATATTTCTCATTATACCTGTTTTCGGTATTGCTATTGTAATTGATGTATTTCATTACGTTATTAAGTATTGCGTATATAAGGGAACTGTTCATTGAGGAGAAGCTATGATTATTTTCCTATAAAATTAGGGGATTAGATTATGATTTTCCAGAACTCTGACATTCTGTGATTCTTCATATGTGTGTTTTATCTTTTAATGTTTTACTTTGTCTACTCTATAATTATTTTTGTAATGTTTTGCTTTCTCTGCTCTATAATTATAACTAAGAGTCTCCTCATGTTTTATTTTTTTACTTTAATGCTCTTGGCTGTCTTTTTAGAGTTTAAATTTTTGCTCATCTAGAATGTATGTTTTCTGTTTGTTTTTTTTGTTTTTTTTTTTCTTTTTGTCAGAGAGAGAGGGAGAGAGAGCAAGCGAGCACAGGCAGACAGAGTGGCAGACAGAGGCAGAGGGAGAAGCAGGCTCCCTGCCGAGCAAGGAGCCCGATGTGGGACTCGATCCCAGGACGCCAGGATCATGACCTGAGCCGAAGGCAGCCGCTTAACCAACTGAGCCACCCAGGTGTCCCTAGAATGTATGTTTTCTGTTATCCAAGACGTAAGATATGGTGTATTCGTTTGCCAGGGTTACTGTAGCAAAGTACCACAAACTTGGTGGACTAAACAGCAGAAACTTATTGTCTCATAGCTCTGGAAGCTAGAAGTCAAAACCCAAGTTGTCAGCAGGGTTGGTTCCTTCTGAAGGCTGTGAGGGAACAGTCAATTCTAGGCCTTTCTCCTTGGCTTGTAGATGACCATCTTGTGTGTTTTCATATCATCTTTCTTCTATGTGTGTCTGTCTCTCTGTTCAAATTTGTCCTTTTGATACAGACATCAGTCATGTGGATTGTAGACTCATGAGATTATACCTCATAGAATTACATCTGCAATGGCCGTGTTTCCAAATAAGGTCACATTCTGAGAAACTGGTGGTTAGCACTTTAATATGTGAATTATAATTCTACCTTTGACAATGGATTCAACATTAATTCTTCTTCTGTTGACTATCCAGTTGTTTCAGTATTATTCTTTGAATAATCTGTCTTCCTCTCAGTTATTTGCATGCTGCCCTTATCATTTATTTTATTTTATTTATTTTTAAAGATTTTATTTATTTATTTGAGAGAGAGGCAGTGAGAGAGAGCATGAGCGAGGAGAAGGTCAGAGGGAGAAGCAGACTCCCCATGGAGCTGGGAGCCCGATGCGGGACTCGATCCCGGGACTCCAGGATCATGACCTCAGCCGAAGGCAGTCGTCCAACCAACTGAGCCACCCAGGCGTCCCTGCCCTTATCATTTATTAAGTTACTATTTGCATCAAGTAAGCATCTTCTGTTTTCCTGATCTGTGTCTGGCTCTTCTTGTAAAGCCAGGATTTTGTTTTGTTCCTCCCAAACACCGTGATGCAAAACTAGGTGTAGTTTAGTTTTATATACTGCAGTAGAAATGATGAGAATGATCACTTCATATTGAACAGGAATATACTTTTACAGGCCTTAGTATCATTCAAGGATGTGGCTGTGGATTTTACCCAAGAGGAGTGGCAGCAACTGGACCCCGCTCAGAGGACCCTGTACAGGGATGTGATGCTGGAGAACTTCAGCCACCTGGTCTCAATGGGTAAGGATGGCTTCCCTGCCTAACTCAGACCTGCCCATCCAAGTGCCTTTCCTCATCAGGTGCTGTGGTTTGTAGTTCCTGACGTATATAATGACTTTAATTATTTTCAGACCTTCCCATATGGAGGTTACTATTTTTGCTAAGGGCCACCTGGATTGCTTCCTTGTAGCCTTCCTGAAACTACACCTCCACTTTTTCCCAATTCCTCTGTGGTTTCCATTTAATAGGATATCCAGTTTCCAAACCAGATGTCATCTCTAAGTTGGAACAAGGAGAAGATCCATGGATCATAAAGAGAGACATACCAAATTGGATCTACCCGGATGAAAATCAGGGAGATGGGAGACAAGGGAAGTGTAATATCAGTTTGTCTTGTTTTCTTTTTTTTTTTTTTAATTAATTTATTTATTTATTTGACAGAGAGAGAGATCACAAGTAGGCAGATAGGCAGGGAGAGAGAGAGGGGGAAGCAGGCTCCCCACTGAGTAGAGAGCCCGATGCGGAGCTCGATCCCAGGACCCTGGGATCATGACCCGAGCGTAAGGCAGAGGCTTAACCCACTGAGCCACCCAGGCGTCCCTAGTTTGTCTTGTTTTCTTAATCGATTGATGCCTGAGGTTTACATTCTGTTCTTACTGAAATCTCTATTCTTTGTCCCTGTGCTGAGAATTTAGTAGGCATAAAACAAATAATTAAATAATTGTGAGCTTTTATAAGGGGGAGCTATTTCCTACCGATCTTTCTCTGTGCATATATGTATAACTTTAACACCTTTTATGAGAAGCAACAGAAAGGCAAATTCCTCCCAAGAACATAGGTTGTATTTTATATAGTAAGACCGTCAGGTACATGGCTCTACACAATTATATGTCAAATATAGTTGCCATTTTAAAAATTAGAGAAAATGAGAATCTAAAGATACAGTAATTTGAGAAGGTATTTTCCAGAGCTTGCAGCTGTAGCTGCTTTGAAAGTATATAAAGTGTTGATGATGCTGAAGGAGGAGGTTAAAGGCAGATTGTGGTGGGGAGAGCATATCTGAACAAAACCTGAAGTTAGAGGATTAAGGCTTTTCTGAGAGAACTTTGCAGTTTTCCTTGGCTCATATAGAAGGTATTTATGACAAGTAGTGGAATATAATCTTGGGCTCTAAGTGTGAATCTGATTCTGAATCCATAGCAGGATCTTGGAGTTTTCTGTTGCTTGTGTTAGTTTTTAATTAGGAAAAGTAGACTGAGGAGAGTTGTTTCTGTGGATAGTGGTGGCAGGATAAAAGTAGTTAAGTATATATATAACAATGGTTTATAAGAAAAATGAATCCAAAAGGTGAAAAAGGTTTCCATTTAGAAAGCAGAGAAAATGGAAAGATTCTAAAAGAATAATCCAGGTTTGAGTGGTAACACAGATACTTTTCTGTCTCCTTCAGTTCTAATTTTCCCATGAATTTTTTTCTCTTTAACATCCTTTCCCATCCATTCATCTGATCGCACTCTATGCCGTACTGTCCTACGAGATGGCCTGTCCCTATCCTGTGTTCTGAGTTCATCAGTACATTGGATTAGTCATTTGTTCTGTTCTGCATTCTGTACACTGTTCTTTACCGTTGTTTTATTTTTTCTTTCTTTTTTTTTTTAGACAGGAAAAGTAACTTCGACAACCCGAAATCATGTATTTTGGGGTCTGTTTCCTTCCGTAATAATATCCTGAAAGGAGTCACAAAGGATGGTTCATTTTACTCCATCTTAAAAGTCTGTCAAGATGGTGGCCAGCTGCAGAGATGTCAGGAAAACCAAGACAAACTTTTCAGGCAAGTGGCAGTCATCAACAACAAAACAGTCACTGTGGAGTCAGGCCACAAATACAATCCACTGGGAAAAATACTTCACGAGTGCATAGAGCCAGATACTTTAAGACAAAGATCCCATAACTATGATGTATTTAAAAAGAGCTTGAAATACAACATTGACCTACGCAGCTGTAATAAAAGCAATTCAAGAAAACCAGATGAGAGTTTTGGATGTGGAAAATCATCTAGCCATGGTGCATCTGATTCTAATCTTGAAATAATTCACAATGGAGTAATGCCCTATAATAATAATCAGTGCGGAAACATTTTTAATAGTAAACAATCCCTTATTCAATATCACAGTGTTGAAACTAAGGAGAAAGCCTGTGTATGTATTACCTGTGGAAAAGCCTTTGCTAAGAAGTCACAACTCATTGTCCATCAACGAATTCATACTGGAAAGAAACCATATGATTGTGGTGCATGTGGGAAAGCCTTCAGTGAGAAGTTTCATCTCATTGTACATCAGAGAACTCATACTGGGGAGAAACCTTATGACTGTTCTGAATGTGGAAAAGCTTTCTCTCAAAAATCATCCCTCATTATACATCAGAGAGTTCACACCGGGGAAAAACCATATCAGTGTAGTGAATGTGGGAAAGCCTTCTCCCAGAAATCCCCCCTCATTATACATCAGAGAATTCACACCGGAGAGAAACCTTATGAATGTAGAGAATGTGGGAAGGCCTTCTCCCAGAAATCACAGCTGATTATACATCATAGAGCTCATACTGGAGAGAAGCCATATGAATGTACTGAATGTGGGAAAGCCTTCTGTGAGAAGTCCCACCTCATTATACATAAAAGAATTCACACTGGGGAGAAACCCTACAAATGTGCTCAATGTGAGGAAGCCTTCAGCAGGAAGACAGAACTCATTACACACCAGTTAATTCATACTGGGGAGAAGCCTTATGAATGTACTGAATGTGGGAAGACCTTCTCCCGGAAGTCACAGCTCATCATACACCAGAGAACACATACTGGAGAGAAACCCTATAAGTGCAGTGAATGCGGAAAAGCCTTCTGTCAGAAATCACATCTCATTGGGCATCAGAGAATTCACACAGGAGAAAAACCTTATATATGCAGTGAATGTGGGAAAGCCTTCTCTCAGAAGTCCCACCTCCCGGGGCATCAGCGCATTCATACAGGAGAGAAACCTTATGTGTGTACTGAATGTGGAAAGGCCTTTTCCCAGAAGTCAGACCTTGTTTTACATCGGAGAATTCATACTGGGGAAAGACCTTATCGGTGTGCTGTATGTGGGAAAGCGTTCATCCAGAAGTCACAACTCACTGTACATCAGAGAATTCATAACGGTGGTAAAATCATAATGAACTGAACACAGAAAAGCCTTCTCAGTATTAGCTCAAGCCTTAATAAGTACTAGGAACCTGATTGATATTTATGGGACACCTTTATAGATAAAATTTAATAAGAGAATTCATGTCTATAGTGAGATGATACCTAGCTCAGCAAAGATGATGGAAAATAATCTTAAATGAAGAACACTTTCAACATGGTATGTAAAAATTTTTAAAGTCATGGTCTGTAGAACAAATTATGTATATAGACTATTGTCAAGTGACATATTCTTTATTATACCACATTAACAATAACCAGACATTGTGAAATTGCTAATATTAGCTTGGCATAATTTTGGCCATAAAGTAAGTCCCAACAAAGGACATGAAGAAAGCTTGAGTTAAAAAAACAAAACAAAACAAACCATTCCTAGAAACTACATCATAAGGAGGGGCTTAGCATGACCCCTAAAGATATATGTAAAATTCTTGTACAAAGATGGAAATATGGGTGGGTCAGATTCAATACAGGTGATGTTTATGCATTTTCCCATTTCAAGCATATAAGTTGACCTGTCTCTCTGGAAGGATCCTGGACCTTGAAATTGATGCACCTCAACCAGATCACCATTTTATTCCTTCTCCCTGAGAGAGATATTGTGGAAATGGTTAGGTACTGAGCCCCATGGCCTTGTGTTTAATCCTGGCACAGCTATTCACAGATTGTGTGACTTCAAGCAAGCCTGTTTCACCCATCTGAATATTTTTTTCTTATCGTTAAAAAAAAAAAGTACAATGTAGAGCACGTTTTCAGTTAATATTAGTTCTTTTTAACTTTCTATCCTCCTGCAGCTGGATGCTAAGACTAATGTGTAAAAGCTACATCTAAACTTGCTTTGCATTTCAAACACTCTGCTTTTGATATCCCATTCCCATGACTGTTCATTTGACCCTGGTGGCCTTGATTCTTGGTATTAAAGTGACATTTTATTATACTTTTATTATTTTTTACATACATTTGTTCAAACTGTGGTCATTACACATATCGAGTCTGTCTAATGTCTCTTCAGTTCTTTTCTGACTCCCGCCCTATAGCCCCAACTGTTTTCCCTGGGAACAAAGGATACTTGCAGAGCAAAACTCTTGGGATGAGAAATTATGCCTGCCACAGGTTTGAGAACTTGATATCACTGAAATATCTCCTGCTCGCTTTCCTGTGGTTCCGCCTGCCGCTCCATGAGCAGCTTTAGATGAGGACCCTTGTTGGAGGTGTCTGCAGAAGAGCAATCCTTGGCAAGAATGAGGGGGAGTCTGATACTTGTGTTCACATAGTTCTTCATATAGTTCCCACTTGGTTCCTTCACATTTCCTGCCCACCGGATCCTCTTCCTGAATGGCTGAGCTGTCTCTGGCGAAAAGATGGGGACCCTCTGGGTGAGAACCTCTGCAAGGGAGAGGGCATGCCTAACAGGGATTGGGAAATTCTTAGTCTGTGTGGACAAATTCTTGGTTTCATTATGAACAGTGAGCTGAGAACACTGACATCAGATATAAATTGACCATTCAGACCTGGGAAAGAAGGCCTAGGTGTACAACTTTCGGGTTGAGCTACTCTGAGGTTTTCTCATGGAATATGTCCCAACTGATCCTGATGAACGCATGAGAAGGACAAAAAAAGGAAAAGGGAAAAAAAAAAAGATAATTTTGTGAACACACAGAAATTTAGTGAAGAGTGAGCTATGGAACTAATATAGATATAACAAAGATTCGTAATTCCTACTTTCCAGGCCTCCCTTTTGGTTTTCCACTGTCACAAACCTCCAGGCAACTTTGATCTGATGTTGGGCTCCTATAAGGATCCCAGTTTAGACTTAGCACCTACTGATCTAATACTTCACTTCTTTTTTGAACATTTTATTAAAGGAGCTGATCAGTGCAATGAAGCAAGAATAGGAAAATGGGCATAAGGATTAGAAAGGAAACGGTACTATGGACATTGTAGGTTATGGAATTATAAGAAAAACAAAAATATATTAAGTATTAGAAATAAAGGAGTATAGTTGCTTTATACAGTTAATATTGAAAAATAAACGTTCTACATATCGGCAGCAGACTCAATATTTAAAGATACCTTTTACACTAGCATCAAAAATATGAAACACATGAAATAATCATGTAGTATAGGATCTAGGACCACTATATAGAAAATTATAAAATATTACTGAATAAATTAAGGCTTAAATCAATTGAGAGATTCATCAAGGCTGAAAGACTCAGTATTAAAGATGCCTATTTTCCCTCAAAGTGATTTATATATTGGGGAGACAAGGAAAAGAATTAAAATCCAAAGGAATAAGCCTATTCACAAATATAGAGTTAGCTTATTTTATTATTGAGCAGCAATATATACCATATAGCATGCAGGTAACCAGCAACTGGCTACAAATTTCTGTGTGGATTTTTAGCTCTATTATGTGGAATTAAAGCTACAGTTGTTATGAATCATCCTACTGTTAGTAAATGGCAGATATTCCGTTTTTACCAATAGCTACAATTTTGTATCAGGCTTATTCTGATAGTCTATTCTTCATAGTTTTAATGGTACCTCTTCCTATGATTGCCCATGGCATTAGGTGTAGCACATGTGATTATTCATACCCTTTGGCATTCCTCAATAAAGATCAATTTCCCACAATATTCAATGCATCTCATATCAAAACCTCTTTTGGGGGGAAGTTTTACAATTTAATTAAAATCACATGTGGAGATGCTAAAAGGCCAGAATAGCTTTGAAGAGCAAATTTGGAGAATTTACCGGACTAAGACTTCCCATAAACTAATAATAATTAAGACAATGTGGTATTGCTCATGGGTAGTCAAATAGACCAATGGTAAGAGAAGCCAGAAACAGTTACCTGTAGATTCTTGAACTATGACAAAGGTGGCAATGTAGAATAGGAGAAAAGTGGTACTTCAATAAATGTTTCTGGTTAAGTTATCCATACAGGTAAAACAAAAAATGAAAACTTAAATTACTGCATACTATTCACAAAATCAGTTCCAACGAAACCGGCAATAGAAGGAAATATATTACAGTAAGTATGGATCAGGCAAGAGGAAAGCCTGAAAATATCTAAGCATCCAAGTCAGTAGGTTAGAATAAAAGCATTGTGAACTAAACTCCAAGAAAGTAAAAACGGAAGTGAAGAAAAGAAGATGAAAAGTAGAGGGGGAAAAAAAAACCCATAAAATAGTAAGAACAAAACAACATTGTTGATGAAAAAGATCATTAATCCCATAGCAGTACAAAGAAAAAGAAGGCATAAATATCCATAATAAACAATGAAAGGAAATAGCATCACTTCAGAATCTACAGATAATTGAAAGATCTTAAAAAGATTTGAATACAACTAAATATTTATGAGACTGATGCACTAAGGAGGCACCTCTAACTAAATATTTAAAAAATAATGCCAATTCTACAGTATCTTTTCCAGAAGAGAAGAGCAAGGGTCTCTGTCATATATTATGAGGTTAGCATGACCATGATGCTAAAGCCAGACAGAGACATAAGGAAAAACAACTGGTGAGCAATTTTCTCCTGAACATAGACCACAGCCCTTCTTAATAGAATATTTGCACTCAAATTTAGCAATATGTTAAAAGGAAAGTACATCATGGCCAAGTAGGGTTTAATTCAAGAATGCAAGTTTGGCCCAATATATGAAACCAATTGGTGTACTTCATCATGTCAGTAGCCTAAGAAAAAAAAATAATAACTATATGATCATTTCAATAGATCCAGGAAAATTATCTGACAAAATTCCACATCTACTTAGAATAAAAACTCAGCAAGCTATAAATAGAGGACAGCTTCCTCCTATTGCTACAAGGCATCTACAAAAAAAAAAAATCTAGTCATCATATTTAATGCCCCCAAGCATTTTTTCTTTTTTCTGAAAGTCAAAGCTGTATGCTTTGTTCTTCCTAGTGAACACCATGCTGCTGATCTTAGCTACTGCAGTAGGGAAAACAAAAAAGGAAGTGGTGGGGGAGTAGTGCATACATTTGGGAAAGGAAGAAATAGAATTGTCTCTATTTGCAGACAACATGGTCTTCTACACGTAAGATCTCAAAAACTACAGAAAACCCAATAGACTTAGTAAGTAGCTTTTGTGGGCCACTTACTAAAAATGAGCAAAGGATGAAAAAAAGAGAGAGGCAAACTAAAAAACAGACTCCTAACTATAGAGAACAAACTGAAAAAATAAACCCAAAGGGGGGTGGGGGGGTGGAAATGGGTGAAACAGGTGATGGAGATTAAGGAGTGCACTTGTGATGAGCACCAAGTGGTGTATGGAAATGCCGAATCACTATATTGTACACCTGAAACTAATGTTAAACTGTACGTTAACTAACTGGAATTAATAAAAACTTGTTAAAAAGTGGCTCTTGCGAAATATCTAAGTAAATGGAAAGAGACACTGTGTTTATGGATGGAAAGAGTCAGTGTTAAGATATTAATTCCCCTCAAATTGATGTGTATATTCAATCTAATCACCCACAAAAAATTCCAGGAGGAATTTTTGTAGAAATTGACAAGCTGACTCAAAAATTTATATGGAAATGCAAAAGACCTAGAATAAACAAAAAAACTTTAGGAAAAAAAAGGAAGAGGAATATTCATATTACCTTATTTCAAGGCTTATAAAGTTAAAATAATCAAGGCTGTGGTATTGGTATAGGAATACATATGTCAATGGAACAGGATAGAGAGTCCAGAAACCAAACCATGCATATATGGGCAACAGATTTTCAACAAAGTCGTCAAGGTAACTCAATGGAAAAATGGTAGTCTTTTCAACAAATAATTCTGGAATAATTGGAAATCCGTATGCAAACAACAACAACAAGAACTTTAATCCATAGTTCACACCATATACAAAAATCAACTTGAAATAGGTCATGGACATACATGTAAAAGTAGAAACTATAAAGTTCTAGAAAGAACAGAAGATAACTGATTTTCGTTATGCAAAGGTTTTTCAGGCAAGACACACAAAAAGGCATTAAATTAAAAACTGGTAAATTAGAGTTCATTATAATGATAACTTATGCTTTAAATGGATTAGAGAGGTTCTAATACTTTTCTGCCACAGGGAAATAATGTTTTTATGAGTTGATGGGACTAAAAATCACAGATTTCTCTAGGAATCCATTCAGTTACCATCCAACACTTACCATGCAAATCTGGATTTGTGAGAGATCTCAGGTAATCCCTAAGACGGTTATATGGAATCTTCTCCAGTTTCCTAAAGGAAACTTTCACTCCACCAGGAGTTTCATAACTTTGTTGATAATAGACTGCACACCCACCATGACTTACACCTTCACCACACCAATGCATGCCATGTCACCACACCCTCTTGGACTCTCTTCACTGACTAAGACAGCATCTTCATACAAAGGCTGATATCAATATTTTAAAGTGGGAAAGCTGTTTTGAAGCATATATCTTTCTATCCTCAAAACAAAACAAAAAGGTGTTTTTAACTCCTTTCTTTTATACCTAAAAGAAAATCAAAATATCCAACAAACAAACAAAAGAGCTACTTAGTTTTCATTCATCAGAAGTCATAACTTAAGCCCAGGTATTCTGATTTCAGAGTCCACACTTAAAACCACTGTGTTGTGCTGCCCTCCTGCTTGGCTCTCCCTTCTAAACTGCTCTTTGAGCTAGTTCATGATTTGTGATGCCTGCACAAAGGCAGCATATAATTGCTTTCTATTTAGCCAACCTTCATTTTTGACAAAAAAAAAGTCTGCACTAAAAAAAAGATAAACAACTTTTTAAATCACTACTTTAAACAAATCAAAATTTTATCTTAACACTTAAGTTTGGGTGTTCAAAAGGGCCTATCCTATGTCCTGGCAATGAGAGCTGATTGAAAACACATAAACATGGAAATCGGGCTGGATTTTTCAACAAGCTAAGAGAATCAGTGCATAAAGAACATTGGAGAAGCCATTGATGCTACATATTCAGTGATCCCACTTAAGCTTGGGCTTCTAAGACTGGACCATCTAGAAATATAGTCCTTTGGGAGGTATGTCCTGATTAATGATAGCCTTTTTGTTTTAGGGGGTGCCAAAAAATTACCAGCAGACACTGGCTCTGGATTTTGTTGATGTGACCAAGAGGAAGCCTGATCGAAAGTCTCATATTGCTTTGAGATTCCTTATCTAAGGAAATCCTTGGTGAGCTCCTGGATATGGCTGTTTGAAGAAGGTCATACCATCCATAATTATACCTGTGAAAGGTAGGCCAAGCCAGTCACTGGAGGGACCATATGACATACCTTTTTTCATAATAATGAATATATATTTTTTAATTTTTTAAAGATTTTTATTTATTTATTTGACAGATGGAGATCACAATTAAGCAGAGAGGCAGGCAGAGAGAGAGAGAGAGAGAGAGGAGGAAGCAGGCTCCCGGCTGAGCAGACAGCCCGACGTGGGGCTCGATCCCAGGACCCTGAGATCATGACCTGAGCCAAAGGCAGAGGCTTAACCCACTGAGCCACCCAGGCGCCCCAATAACGAATATATTGTAAGGCTGTCATACTGTACATGAAGTGTTATATTACTTGCAGGTAGGTTGGGACAGACTAAAAGTATATAGTATAAATGTTAAATAAACCACTAAAATAACAAAACAGTTGTTACTTATAGTCCAAAAAAAGGATACAATGGAATCATAACAAATATACAATCAACCCAACTGAAAGCAGAAAAAGGGAAAACATAACAAAAATAGATAGGACAAATAGGAAACAAAATTGAGATGATAGGCTTAATCTAAAAATGTAAACAATCTCATTAACTATAAATGATCTAAACACCAATTAAAAGAATAGGTTGTCATATTGGATAAAAAAAGCACAGCCCAACTTTATACTACCTGCAAGAAACATGCTTTAAATATAAAGACACAAATATGTTAAAAGAATGAAAAAAGATATAGCAGGCTAACACAATTAAAAATGAAACTGAAGGAACTATAATAATATTAGACAAAATATATTTCAGAACTAAGAATAATTACAAGGAATAAAGAAAAACACTTCATAATGCTAAAGGGGTCAGTTTATTTTTTTTTAAGATTTTTTTCATTTATTTGACAGAGATCACAAGTAGGCAGGCAGGCAGAGAGAAAGGAGGAAGCAGGCTCCCTGCCGAGCAGAGAGTCCTATGCGGGGCTCCATCCCAGGACCCTGAGATCATGACCTGAGCCAAAGGCAAAGGATTTAACCCACTGAGCCACCCAGACGCCCCAAGGGGTCAGTTTATTAAGAGGATGTAATCCTAAAAGTTTATGCACCCAGTAGCTGAACTTCAAAATGTATGAAGCAAAACCTGATAGAACTATAAGGAGAACTAGACAAATTCACAATTGTAGTTGGAAATTTCAGTCCTATCTCTTAGTATTAATTGAATAAAGACATAAGCAATCAGCCAGGATATAGTAGATAGATTTGGACATCATCACTATCAACCCACTTAACCTATTTAGCATTTATAGAACATCCCCCCCAAAGACGACAGGACACGTTCTTTCTAAGTGCATGCAAAATATTTACCAAGGAAGGTCATATTTAGGGGTTGTAAAACAAGTCTTAATAAATTTAAAAGATAAAGCTGTGTTTTCCGAGCACAACAGCATTGAGTTAGAACTCAGTAACAAGGGACGCCTGGGTAGCTCAGTTGGTTGGACGACTGCCTTCGGCTCAGGTCATGATCCCGGAGACCTAGGATCGAGTCCCGCATCAGGCTCCCAGCTCCACGGGGAGTCTGCTTCTCCCTCTGACCTTCTCCTCGCTCATGCTCTCTCACTGCCTCTCTCTCAAATAAATAAATAAATAAAATCTTTAAAAAAAAAAAAGAACTCAGTAACAAAATTATCTGGACAATCCCCCAGTACTTGGAAATACATCCTTTAAATAATCCACTGGTCAAAGAAAAAAATCAAAAGGGAAATAAAGTATTATGAACTGAATGAAAATAAAAATGTAACATATCTAAATTTGTGGAATTCCTCTAAAATAGTACTTACAGGGAAATATAAGGCACTAAATACATTTATTGGAAAAGAAGAAAGGCTCTAAGTCAATAACCCACTTTCCATCTTAAGAAACTAGAAAAAGGAGGGGCACCTGGGTGGCTCAATGGGTTAAGCCTCTGCCTTCAGCTCAGGTCATGATCTCAGGTTCCTTGGATTAAACCCCGAATCAGGCTCTCTGCTCTGCAGAAAGCCTGCTCCCCCCTGTCTCTCTGCCTGCCTCTCTGTCTACTTGTGATCTCTCTGTCTAATAAATAAATAAAAATCTTTAAAAAAAAAAAAAAAAGAAAGAAACTAGGGACGCCTGGGTGGCTCAGCTGGTTGAGCGGCTGCCTTCGGCTCAGGTCATGGTCCCAGCATCATGGAATCGAGTCCCGCATCGGGCTCCTTGCTCGGCAGGGAGCCTGCTTCTCTCTCTGCCTCTTCCTGCCACTCTGTCTGCTGGTGCTCGCTCTCTCTCTCTCCCTCTCTGACAAATAAATAAATTAAAAAAAAAAAAAGAAACTAGAAAAAAAAAAAAACCTCACGGTAAACAGAAGAAAGGAAACAATATTCAGAGAAGAAATCAAATGGAAAAAAAAATAGAGAAAATATAGTTGACTGTTGAACATCATGGGGGTCAAAAGTGCCAATCCCCCATGCAACTGAAAATCTGCATATAACTTTTGACTCCCCCAAAACTTAACCACTAATAGCCTACTGTTGACTGAAAACCTTACTGATACATAGTCAATTAACACATTTTTAACACATATTTTGTATATGTATTATATACTGTATTCTTCCAATAGAGTAAGTTAGGGGAAAGAAAATATTATTAAGAAAATCATAAGGGGGCTACCTGGGTGGCTCAATGGGTTAAGCTTCTGCCTTCAGCTCAGGTCATGATCTGAGGGTCCTGGGATCGACCCCCACATCAGACTCTCTGCTCCGTGGGGAGCCTGCTTCCTTTCCTCTCTCTCTGCCTGCCTCTCTGCCTGCTTGTGATCTCTGTCTGTCAAATAAACAAATAAAATTTAAAAAGATCATAGGGAACAGAAAATATAACTAGAGTGCTGTGCTGCATTCATTGAAAAAAATACATATATAAGGAGACCACACAGTTCAAATTCATGCTATTAAAGGATCACCTGTAACGGAACGCAAAAACTGGCTTTTTGAGAAGGTTGATGTGAGTCACAGTCTCATCAGGATAAAAGAGAGAAGATAAATAATTAAAATCAGAATCAGAATGAGAGAAAAGACATAACTACAGGTTTTGCGGTCATCCAGATAATAAGAAGAAAATATTATGAATATCTTAATGCCAGGAAACTTGATAACTGAGATTAAATGGACAATTCCCTCGAAAGATCAAAATACCAAAATTAAATGTACATCCATATACTAACAACAATCATAAAACTGAAATTTAAAAACAGTGCTAATAATAGCATAGATATATCTAATAAAATATACGCAAAATCTATACACCAAATATTGTAGAATATTGCTGAAAGAAAAAGAACCAAAATAAATGAAAAACGTATCTGGTAGGTTGGGCAGAAGACTCAAGATATCAATTCTCCTTAAATCGATCTATATATTTGACATATCTTAACGGGAAATTTTTGTTTGTTTTTGTAGAATTTGATGGACTGGTTCTAAAAGTCATAAGGAAACATGAAAAACCTAAAATAGCCAAAAGATTATTGAAAAGGAAATATAAATTCAGAGAGCTTACTACACAAGTTCAATACTTTCTGTAAAGTTACAAAATTACAGTATGAAGACAGCATGGTACTAGTTTAAAGTTAGTAAGATATATATGACCCCACTTCAATAAGGTCCTGAAATTGGCTAAATTAATCTATTGTGTAAGATATCAGAATTGTACATCTGAAACTAATAGAACACTGTATGTTAACCGTACTGGAATTTAAAAAAAAAAAGTGACAGAAGTGGTTACCTCAGCGAGTGGATTAACTGGGAAGGGACATGAAGGAAAATTTTCGTTTGATGAAAATGTGCTCGTTTGCACAATACCAGCATAATTGGGTATGTATTTCTTAAAACTCAGCAGTGACAGTGACAAAGTGTTCTGGAATGTGAGGGGGCCAGAAATGAGGGAGGGGGACCTAATCCCTATCCCCCAAGATCCAGTCTAGCAGATCCTTCCTGGCCACTAGATCCCGCCTGGTTCTTTCCATTTTCTACCTACAACCTACAATTTTATTTTCTACCTAAAATTTGACATACCCTATGTATGTTTATATACACCTTAGTACGAGTTTCTCTTTACTCCCATCTATAACCCAGATGTTAGTGGTTTCTGTTTCCTCCCTGTACAGGTAGGCTTGGACCTTACCAATTCCACAGCCTTTGGAGGTCTGCAGACCTCCCAGGGTTTTTACTAATTTCCAGGCTCTATTTTTAAAAACATATTTTCAAGAAGTATAATGCACAGAAACTGCCAGTATATTCAGCAGGCAGTATGATGAATCTTCACACACTAAATATACTGTGAAACTAGCACCTATATTAAAAGATTTTTTTCTTTCAGGACCTGAAATCCTCCCTTGTGCTCCCTTTCTTACCTCTCCTGTTGTGTGCTGAGGGTAACCCCTACTGAGCATTCTAACATAACCAGTACTTTTGCCAGGCACACTTTTATGCCCTTCATGTATATTTACTCGTCTAATCTTTACAATAACCATATGATTTAAATACTATTATTGTCCTCATATTACATATGAGGAAACTAGGGAGGGAGCATAGGATTTTTGCCAAGATTATGCAGGTAGTAAATAGCAGAGCCAATATCTAATCTGGCTCCAGGGTCAAGTTCTTTACCACCAAGCTGTGTTGTGTAACCTATCATGCAGGCAGGATCAACAGTCCACATCAGTGTAATTGGATGTGTTGAAGATTTACCACTTACCTCCATTTAGCACTTAGCACATGATTTCAAACATACTCTTTTTAAAAAAGATTTATTTATTTGAGAGAGGTAGGGGAAGGACAGAGAGAGTGAGAGAGAATCTCCAGTAGACTCTCTGCTGAGCAAGGAGACCAGTGCAGGGCTCCATGACCCTGAGATCATGACCCAAGCCAAAATGAAGTGTCGGGTGCTTAACCTACTGAGCCACGCGGGTGGCCCTCAAACACACTCTTAACTGATACAGTTAGACTTGTGGCTCAGGATACTGTGGGAAACATGAGACTCCGAGAAAGGGACTTGCCCAAGGGTCACAATTGTTAAAGAGCAGACGGATTTGAGCCCTCAATAGATTAGGGTGAATTATTTTCTTCTCCATTTCTCAGAGGACAGGAGCAAACTGAGGCCAAGAGAGGCTAAAGGAGTGATAGTGCCCTGTCTCTAACTTGTCCAGCTCAGCACTCTGCATGTGGTTGTTGCTAAACTTGTATAAAGTCCTACTTAGCCCTGGTGTCTGTACAGAATATATAGATGAAGCTTGACCTTTGGGGGAATCTGGGTTCTTGACAGCATTTATGCAGATAATAGATTTTCCTTCCTGTCCACGCAGATCCTGTAGGAAGATGAAAGGAGAATTAGGGATATAAAGAAGGCAGAGGGTGAGCAAGACATAGCATCTCTGTGGATTGGGGATCCAGTAGGAGTGACTTGCGGGCACTTGGCCTGTCTTTCTAGCCACAACCACTTTCGGAAAGGAGTGAACAGCAACTACTTAAGGCTGCGGGGCATGGGGTTTCCATCACCACACCTGGGCTGACATCCTAGCCCTGCAAGTCACTAGTTGGACACCCTGGATGGATCATTCCATGCCTCGGGGTCCTGCTTTTTTGTTTGTAAAGTAGTGTTGATAGTATGACTGCTCACTAACATGGCAGTTGGATTAAATAAGGTCATCTGTTATTTACTTTATAGGCAGCACAAAAGATGCCATCAGTACATTTTGTTTCTCTTCCCCATGTCCTGTCTTTGTTGAACTCTCTTCCCTTGATACTGATTTAGGGTAAGTATTGATAACATCTTACTCCCTTGCAAAAGAGAAATGAAGTGAAAAATAATGTTTTTTTTTAAAGACCACTTTATTGAGGTATGATTGACATACAAAAATTGTACACATTCAATGTATACAACTTGATGAGTTTGGAGATAATAATAAGGCTTTCTTTAATGTCTTTTTTTTTTTTAAGATTTACTTATTAGAAAGAGCGCTTGTGTGAGTTGGGGGAGGACAGAAGGAGAGAATCTTCAAGCAGACCTCCTTCTGAGTGCGTATCCCAATGTGGAACTTGATCTCACAACCCATGAGGTCATGACCTGACCTGAAACCAAGAGCCAGATGCTCAACCCACTGAGTCACCCAGGTACCCCATCTTTAATGTCTTCTTAGCATTGGGTGGTTTTATCAATCTTAGACATGACTGGCAACAAGGCCTAACTCAGATATATTGAGTGGGGAGAAAAAAACATTGGATATACAGAGAATACTCTGAAAGAGAAACAAGATGTGTTATATATCGCTGAGCAAGGAAAAGAATGACAGGAAACTTGTCAATGGAAATAATACCAGCTAGAAGATAGTGGAGTAACTTCTTTACAGTAGTGAAATTTGAAAAGAAAAGGAAGAAAGAGGAAGGAAGGGAAAAAGGGAGGAAGAAAGGGAGAGATGGGAAGGAAGGAAGGTAGGAAAGAAGGAAAGAAAGAAAGGAAGGAAGGAAGGAAGGAAGGAAGAGAGGAGGGTGAGAGGGGAAGGAAGGGAGGGAGGAGAGAAAGAAGGAAGGGAAGGAGAAAAGGAGGGTGGGAGAAAGAAAATTGTTTTCTATATCTATTAGAATTCTCTCTTCAAAAAAAAAAGACTATTTTCCAAATATACATTCTTTTTTTTTTTTAAGTAGGCTCCATGCCCAAAGTGGAGTCCAACATGGGGCTTGAACTCATGACCCTGAGATCAAGACCTGAGCTGAGATCAAGATCATTTAACCAACAGAGCCACTCACATGCCCCCAAATATACATCCTTAATAAATACATTTTATAATGATAATTTTATAGTAACCATGTTACTAGAAATTACTGAACTAAATTATTTATTTTAAGGCTTTACAATCTATTTTTCAAGGTAACTGGTTAAATATTGACGTTTATCTGCAATGTATGGTTTCCTTTTGTACATACTATTTTCTAAATTTTCTAATCAAATTCCAATCATTCAGAGCTTGTTCTTCTTCAGGTACAGCAATGTCTATATTTATACTTTCAATTTTTTTGGTACTTATTACTTATCTGAGTTACTAATGTCTCACTTTGGAGTAATTCATCTTTACAAAATAGAATTACTGATACAGAATATACCATTGTCTTTCTCTAGTGAGATATTCCTTCTCCAGACTTCTAATAATCCCCAAACAATAAATGTTACTAATAATCTTGTATATTTCTTTTCTGGAGGGTTTTAAGTTGTGAAGAACTGGTTGTCTTTGTGCTTACTCATGGTTAAGAGATTTATGTTTAAAGAAATTTAAAGCTTCAGAGAAGTGAGTTGAGTTTAAAGTAGTATTTTCCAACTGTGTGCTCTTGCTATTTCCTAAGCAAAATCACTAAGAGTCCTTGAGAAAAAAAAAATAGGTTTCTGGGCCTGACCTAGAAATTAAAATCAGAACTTCTGGAATCAAGATCATCAAAGTCTGAGAATTAGTGGTAAAAACCATGGTTCAGGATGGGCTTTAAAGAAGAGCTCAGAGATAAAATTTGGATTTAGCACTTGAGCTAACCTCTGATTAGGATTAGCTTAGAATGAGAAAAATCTCCATTTCTAGAGAATCACATTCTCAATATGTAGCCTTCTCTCTCTCCCCCTTCTCAGTCATGGGCCCAAGGAAGGGATAGGTTTTCTGCTGGGTTAGGGTGGCCCTGTGAGATGGGGGGCAAAGAATTGCACAGAGTAGAGCCACAAGCAGAACAGAGTTCACTTTCCATGGGGGAAGGGGACCAGACATCTAGAGAAAAGTCTGCCCTAAGTTTCTGATAAGCTGGGCCTGTTAAGAGGGTTGCAGCTGCACCCATGGCTGGGTGTGGGGTGGGGGTCAATGTTTGGCCAGATCAACCAGAAGGCAGCAGGTTTTTCTACAGGGCTCTGTCTGGGGCTTGTCTGGGATATGGGTTATAGTCAGACTAGAAAAGAATAGGTTTTGCGGCTGAGGTTAGAAAAACAAAGAGATAGGCCCAAGTAAAGACACCTGTGAGTTTTATATGAAAGTGACTGGGGAGGGGTGGTGCTTTGAATAGGTTCCTTTCATGCTGGAAGTAAACCCAGGTGCTAATTTTAGACACGAGAGCAGAGGAGAGAAGCCATCATGCAGAGAACTCCAAACAGTTTTCCAGACTCATGCTCCTCTTACTGGAGGAGGATGGACTTATCGTTTAGTGCTAGAAATACTCCTGGGGGCCTGTGGGAGAAGAGCCTTCTGAATTTTCTTGATTCCTCATTCAAATTTCCCATAAGACGGGAACCGGAAGTTCCAATTGTTGGTGAACAATTTGGGCCAGTTTGGGTGCAGTGTATGGACTCTTGCAGGAAAGCAGACAGGGCCCCTCAGCAGAGAATATGGAGCTGGGCCACTGGCCAGGCAGAGAACAGGGGCTAAGAGTACCTGCAGCTTTCCGTGGCTCTGTCACCTGGGAATCTCACACAGAAGACCAGTGCCCCGGAGAAATAATCCTCCAGGAAGGGAACAGAGAAAACTATTAGTGAGGACCATTTATTATTCTTTAGTTTATGGCTGTTTAGAAAAGGACTATTACACCGGAGAAGAATAATTTTATATTCTGATCATAGTTCTATTTTGTAAAAATATATTACTCTAAAGTGAGATATTAGTGCCTCAAACGAGTACATGTAAGATTTTCGCATTTCACTGTGTGTTAATTATATGTCAGTGAGAGAAATAAGAAACAACAAAAATTATCTATAGAGAAAAAGCAAAAATTTTAAAAGTATCACCAGTAATGGAAATTATTTCAGTGAGAAAGGATAATAGAAAGGTTCAACGATTTCATATTTCTAAAGGACAGTTCTAAGTGTTCCCCCTAATATACTTACCTCTTAGAAAATGATAAAAGAATGTGATTAATGATGATTCGTATTAGCAATTATAGTTCAAAGCAACAGAATTATTTGGAAATAATAGCTTATAAGGTTATATCTTGCTTTAATATTTTTATGCAGATATTTCTATTTTTCTCCTGTGTACAATTTTGACTTACATTTTCAAATTTATAGTCCCCTTTTTATTAGTTTGCATCAGAGAGGTTCTTTGAATTATATATCATTACCAAGAAAGACAATGGTTTTTCCCCTGTCTTCATAATTTCAGATCGTTTCATCCATCTTTATTGACATTCTTCAACAGTGACATCCTCATTCAAGATAGGATCACTACAGTCATGGGAATAAAAGGTACAGCATAGAGAATAGTAGTCAGTGGTACTGTACCAGTGATGTATGGGGATACGTAAGAGCTCTACTTGTGGTGAGCATGACATAATGCATAGAATTGTTGAATAGCTATGCTGTATACCTGAGACTAACGTAACCTTGGGTATCAACCATACTTAAAAAAAAAAGAAAGAAAGAAAGAACGTCAACCAGCAGGTGAACTTCCCCATCTCCAGTAACTTCCCATGGGCTGTTTTAATTCAGTTTTTTTTTAAGATTTTTAAAAATTTATTTCACACACAGAGAGAGATCACAAGTAGGCAGAGAGGCAGGCAAGGGGTGGGGGGGAAGGCTCCCTGCTGAGCAGAGAGCCTGATGTGGGGGCTCCATCCCAGGACTCTGAGATCATGACCTGAGCCGAAGGCAGAGGCTTTAACCCACTGAGCCACCCAGGCATCCCTTAATTCAGTTTTAAATTAGAATATGCTGATGCCTGACCATAGAGTTGAGGGTCCATATCTGGGCTCTCTACTCTGTTCCACTGGTCTATGTGTCTGTTTTAATGCCAGTACCATGCTGTCTTGGTGATCACAGCTTTGTAATAAAGCTTGAAATCAGGTAACGTGATGC
>PISX010012446.1:0-60700 GCA_004024625.1 Mellivora capensis | reverse complement strand
CAATTTCTTCCTGGTTCAATTTTGGGAGTTTATATTTTTCCAGGAATGCATCCATTTCATCTAGGTTGCTTAACTTATTGGCATATAACTGTTGATAATAGCTTCTGATGATTGTTTCTACTTCCTTGGTGTTAGTTGTGATCTCTCCCTTTTCATTCATAATTTTATTAATTTGAGCTTTCTCTCTTTTCTTTTGGATGAAATTTCTCTGATGGCTAATGATGATGAACACTTTTTCATGTGTCTGTTGGCAATTTGTGTTTCTTCTTTGGAGAAGTGTCTGCTCATGTCTTCTGCCCATTTGTTGACTTGATTATCTGTTTTTGGGATGTTGTTTGAGAAGTTCTTTATAGATCTTAGAAATCACCCCTTTGTCTGTAGTGGCATTTACAAATCCCATTCCGTGGGTTGCCTCTTTGTTTTGTTGACCATTTCCTTTGTTGTGCAGTAGTCTTTTATCTTGATGAAGGCCCAAAAGTTCATTTTCGCTTTTGTTTCCTTGTCTTGAGAGAAGTTGCTGTGGCCAATGTCAGAGAGGTTACTGTCTATGTTCTCCTGTATGATTTTAACAGATTCCTGTTTCACACTGAGGCCTTTCATCCATTTAGATTTTATCTTTGTGTATGGCGTAAGAGGAATGGTCCAGTTTCATTCTTCTGTACACAGCTGTCCAGTTTTCCCAGCACCATTTATTGAAGAGACTGTTTTTCTTCCATTGGATATTTTTTTTCCTGCTTTGTCAAGATTAGTTGACCATAGAGTTGAGGGTCCATATCTGGGTGCTCTATTCTGTTCCGTTGGCCTATGTGTCTGTTTTTGTGCCAGTACCATACTGTCTTGATGATGACAGCTTTGTAATAGAGCTTGAAATCAGGGAACATAATGCCCCCAGATTTGTTTTTCTTTACAACATTTCCTTGGTGATTCGGGGTCTTTTCTGGTTCCATACAAATTTTAGGATTGTTTGTTTGAGCGGTTTGAAAAATGCCATTGGTATTTTGATTGGGATGGCATTGAAAGTATAGATTGCTTTGGGCTATAGTCACTTTAATGATGTTTATTCTTCTGGTTCATGAGCATGGAATGTTTTTCCATCTTTTTGTATCTTCTTCAATTTCTTTCATGAGTATTTTGTATTTTCTATAGTTTAGATCCTTTACCTCTTTGGTTATGTTTATTCCAAGGTATCTTATGGTTTTTGGTGCTATTATAAATGGAATTGAATCTCTAATTTGTCTTTCTACCGTTTCGTTGTTAGTGTATAAGAAAGCAACTGATTTCTGTGCATTGATTTTGTATCCTGCCACATTACTGTATGAGTTCTAGTAATTTGGGAGTGGAGACTTTTGGGTTTTCCACATAAAGTATCATGTTATTTTAAAAAGAAGTATTACAGGATCATCCTCTCTCTCTCTCTCTTTACCCTGATTTATGTTAAGATAATATTAGCTAGCATTTATTGAATTTTTACAAAGTGCCAAGTGTCCCTCTAAGAATTTTAAGCATATGAACTCATTTGGTCTTCCCAAGCGACACATGAGATGGTAGTAACATTACTTTCCGTTGTAACAGGGAGGAAACTGAGGAATGGGAATGTTAAATAACTGACCCATAGTCTTCACACTGCTAACTGGTGGAGTAGAACTTGAACCCAGGAAGTTAAACACCAGAGGCCTTGCTCTGAGCCACACTAAAGCTGCGTCTCTATTCAGAATAAGTTAAATAGTGATTTTAAGGTATTTTACATAATAATTGTTGCAGTGTAGCTAAGTAAATATAGTACTACTGAGCAACTAATAATCACATGGAATGTGTATGTATCCCTTTACTACATATAAAAGACAGAAATGATAGCTATTGTTTCTCTTGATTTGAAAAAAAAACATTTTTTTGGTTTTAGAAAACTCTTGGAACAGTTAATCCTTGAGGGAGGCAGGGGAAAGTTGTGTTATTTCAATCAGTCTTATAAGTTAACTGAAATAATAAGTTTTTTTTTTAAGCATCCTAGATACTACTAAAAGAACGTTCAGTTTAACTATATGAAGTTGTCATTTTCATGGGTCAAAATGGTAACATAGTGGCAATTCCATGTGATTCAACCATAGCCAACTGACTACCCCAAGTATTTAATAAGTGGTGGGTCAGAAATATTGATGAAGAAATGAAAAGATTCAAAGGTACTAATATGTGGTTCTAGTCACGAGGCATACGATGTGAATGTGAGAACAAAACATACTTACCTGTAAATGGAAATGACGGCACTCAGGAGACCGTACCCAATGAAATCATGTCCAGCTATCCAGCCTAGGAAACTCTCCCTAGAAAACCAGGAGAGGCACAAGGACAGGAAGAAAGCTCCCACCTTTTCAGAAAGGACCTTGTAACTTCCCTGTCCCCCTAAAGAATATTGTGCCTGCCTTATTGTGGTAGCATCTGCTTATGGGCCCCACAGAAGCTGCCCACACACACCTTGAGTCTTTCACCCTAATTCAGGCTGACGCTGCCACTACCCACTGCAGTCATGGACTTACCACGCGTGGCCGGGCACTGGTCACCTGCCCCTGGGTGCCTCCTCCGGCGTCTGACCTTTGTCTCTGTCTCCTATATTCACTGGAGCTGTCCCCGGTACTCATGTAGATGCCGTCATAGGGTTTATCCTTCCAAGGAGTCAGGTAATAAATATTACATAATAAAGTCTTTCAAAGGGACCAAAATGGTTAGTGTTGTAATCTGAAAGAGCAAGGGTTTCTGAGAATCAGAATATTTAGAGAAAACTTCACTGACTTGGGTAAGCTTTGAATGCAATTTTGAACAACTGGTAGGCAGAATTGAGATGAATGGAAAAGCAAGGATATTCAGGCTGTAGAAAAAGTGGAGTAAGAAGAACAGCACAGAGGGCTCCATGGCCTGCAGAGGGGATAAGAGATATCCACCTGGCACAATGATCTTACATAGTTAGAGATAGAAGAGAAAGTGGCTTAAAACGGTTTGTGTCAAGTCTTCAGTGTTGGGCTGAGGGCAAGTCCTAACCACTCCCAGTCGCCACATTCTGAACACCTGCCATGTGCCACATATTTGACAGAGGACTTCTCCAATGTAGCAAATTAGAGAAATGAATTGTCAATTATATAGATAACAACTTGATATCCAGAGAGGGTAAGGATCTTATCAAAAGCTGAATTTTCAAAGTATCTTCTGTTAATCACTTTTAAAATATTTACTATGTAACAGGTTTAGATCTGAGTCCGTAACAAAAATTAACTCATTGAAATGGCACAACAGCCCACTGAGGCAAGTAATTGTATTATTATTACTGTTTTCATCTTCTGTTAGAGTTAAGTGAAGTACCTAGGGGTTACCTAACTCGTGCAAAGTCTCACAGTTTATAAATGGTGGAGCTAGGATTCAAATTCAGGAAGCCTTGCTTCAGCATCTGTGTTCTTACCTGTTCTGCTAAAAGTCGTAAAACCAAGGGGTAAAGGGACATCAAAGGTTGTAAGAAGGATAATTACATAACCAAAGTAGCATGTACCTATTATTAAACACTAAAGTGGGACATCAGGTGGAAGATTACATCTATAATCTTAATCTGCATTATATGAGGCATAGGTTAGGACAATATTGATGAGGACAAAAAGAAAAAAATATGAGAAATATTATGAAGAAAAAAGCAGTTGTGAGAACCAATTGGATATGAAAGATGAGTGTGAAGGAGTGAAATATGATTCTAAAGATGTCTGCCTGACTAGCTGTAATTATGATGCAACTATCTAAAATAGGAAAAAATTGCAAGAAACGTTTTGTATCAGATCCTGTGCCCAGGCTGGAAAGTCAAAGTAGAAATATCCAGTGAACCACAAGACATAAATACCCCAAGCATCCATTTTATATTTAATGTTCTTATACTGCATTCAATAAGGTGTTTGTAGGTCTGTTTTTCCTTCCTAGAAGTGATTTCTAGATTCTCATCCCTTAGATTCATCAATGCCTAGCACTGGACCCAATAACATAGTAGATGCTCAATAAATATGATAGAATGCATAAGAATTATACAGATAATAATGATAGCTGCAGCCTTGAGTCTTTAAAGAAAAGAGCAGAGAAATGAGGCCCAAATGCCTGATTTCTTTCTTCTGGAGATTGTGGTCTCAGCTCTGTATTTTCCTAATACAATCTAAAACTCACAACCTATGATATTGTAGAGTAAAATAAATCACTAGACGTTTTACAAAATATTACCTTAGAATTCTCTTAATGGCTTAGTAGTTGGAATCGATAAATGCCTATTACTTTCGTGTCTTTAATTATGTTTATCTAGAGTACTTGATTGCGAGGCTGTAAGTAGTGTGGAGAAACAAATTCTTTACAGCTCCAAATGGTATTGTAGGAAACTCTCAAAAGAACATTCATGCACTGAAAGTGACCCTTAAGCCTTGATTATAAATAGCAATGTGTTTTGACCCTGTGATCTCCTGAACCACTCTGAAAAGCAGATTGACGCAGTTCAAATTTTATTTAGTTATTTATTTCACACATAATATCATGAGAAGTATGATTCCTCCTCTTTGCTTCTCCTGTTTGAGATATGTTAGAATCCTGGAATTCCTGAGTCTTGATCAGAATTCATACAGGGCCTTTTCTAGCACATGCCTTTTGCTCTTTTCTCCCTCTACTTTCCTCTTTTGGCCTCTAGGGGTAAATGTTGTCTGCACCATTCGTTTGATATGTGCCACTTGGTATTTTAAGCTATCCTTTCATGCACTGAGAATTTCAGCTCCTTGAGGAAACTGTGTCTGAAGCTTGTAAAGATTCTCCCCGGTGCCTCCAAACCCCACCTCCACCACACACCTGTCCACCCACAGAACATGACTGAATGCCATTAATGGTTGACAGCCTTTTGAAACCCCAAAGGGCCTTGAAACCAGTCTTTTAGTGCCCCCTATATGTTGATTATTGTGATTGTACTGACATTTTGCATAAAGAAAGAAGCAAGATATTGAGAGGAAAAATACCTGTAGAAATGTGGTTGGAAAACAAAGTCCTTCCAGAGGTTGTTGTTATAATAACTCTACCCATTTGTTTCTCTTTACTAGGTTGACTCTGAATTTGTAATAGGTGTTGATCTTCGTAAAATTAACTGAAATGATTCATTTTCATAGTATATACGCATTGCTAAAAAACCAGATTAGCACACCAGGAGTAGAATCATAATTGAAAATTAAAATTAGGAGGGTGCCTGAGCAGCCCAATCGATTAAGCCTCTTCCTTTGGCTCAGGTCATGATCCTGGGGTCCTGAGTTCAAGTCCTGAGTCTTCCTCTACCTCTGCCTCTCTCTCCCTCTCTGTCTCTCATGAGTAAATAAATAAAATCTTTTTTAAAAAAGAAATTAAAATTAGGAGTTTTATATCTAATTGTAAGTTGTTGGATGAGACTTAGAGTGAACTGGTGTTTAAGTGTCCCCCCTTATACAAACTGAATGAGGGGACCACTCCAAGGACCTGTGTACCTACAATGTTTCACCCATTCAGTCCTCTTCCAATGTTTGTTTTTGCCAGGCAGGAAGGGCTGTGCTCCTTCGCCTTCAGACTGCTCCTCTCCCAGGAACAGCTGAAGCCTTTGGTCTACTCGGAGAGCTTTGTTGGCTTTCTTTGTAAAAAGTTCCTCTTATCCAGGAGTTTCACCCTTAGGGGAAGGTGGCATCTTGTTGACAGCTCTGATAGTGAAGGAAAATTGACAAGTCTGAACACCTAATGTCAAGCAAACTACCTGTTAATGATCATGGTGCCCATGCCTGCCTGGTGGCCTCAACTTCCAATTAAGCATCTGTGGAAGCTGGAAAGTAGGCCTCTTAATTGGGAAGCTGAAGATGCAAGGCAGATTGCAATTTCTGCCAAGACATGTATCAGTCTGGCCAAGATTCTTTCCCTGGCCCTCACACTTGCATTTGTGTTTTTGTTATTCTGCAGTTCTCCAGTTTTGCAAGATAGGGAGGTAATTTGGTGAACGGCTGAATATACAGAAATTATTTTTCAAGAGGAACTTTCAGCTCCATAAATAACCTCCTACAGAACCAGGATCTGTGACGAATTTAGTCCTAACTGCACCTTATTCTCACCCTTCCCCCACAGCTCCCATTAAGATATATTGTCTAGGACACATGCAGGAGATCTGTTTGTAGCTATCTTTTACATAGAACTGATTGTTTAATTGCAGATTAAAGATTAATGCAAGTGTAATGATTCCATGAGGACACTTCAGACAAAAGCATCCTGCATCAGGCTGCCTGCCTCCATTTTTCAATTTGACCATAAATTTGGCTGGGAATTAAATAGTAAGTAGCCGTGATTGCAACTCTGGTCTCTGAAGGCACTCACGGGAATGAAAATAAATGAACAGGCTCTCACACAAAGCATGTTTCATTATGGTCATTAGTGGGCAGATTCTCAGCAGTATTGAAGGTGAAATTGTCTAGAAGAGGTGTTGGCACGTGTCTGTTAAGAATAGCTAAAAAGTATGGTAAAAAGTAATGGCAGTGGTCTTGGTTAGGGAAGGATTGTGGCATACATTTTGGAGCTTAATTCCAAAAAGTATATTACTATTGCTTAAAAGGTTTGGGGCATTAGCAATTGGTCACTTGTGCTACAGAACCACATACATGTAAGCTTATTTTGTATAGGTTCAGAATCGGTATGATGTAGAATATGCACATAAATGTAAATGATGGTTATTTGGCAAATACCCCAACTCTGCATAAAACATCCAAATAAAACTATTGGAGGTAAATGTGACATTATATGAAAAGCCCACAGGGGCTTTTACCGTATATGTGGTAATGGTTTTGCCTGGGAAATGCTTATCTTAAAAATTCTCTTAGGTTTTTCAGGTAAGACATGGTTTTTCCTTAAACCTTTGGCTTTGTGACGTGTTGTTCATCCATTGTGAGAATGAGATGCAAGTTTCACTGATAAGCAAGAGAATAATTCTCTTGCTTATCAGTGAATAAATTAACCTAATGACTGTAAGTAAGAGGACAAACCTGGCTGCTCTAGTCTTTTCTCCTGACCACTGGCTCTGTGCCTCCAAATAACATATTTTGTCCCATAGGTACCTTGAATGACATTACACCATGAACCATGTTAATGAAAGATCCCCGTGCGAGTATGCTGGTTTATCAGAATTATGCTGTTATTTGGAAAGCTGGTTTTCACAGAAATTCTGTACAAAAGAATGCACATTTATTTTTTTAAAATATATTTATTTATTTGACAGAGAGAGGGATCACAAGTAGGCAGAGAGGCAGGCAGAGAGAGAGGAAGGGAAGCAGGCTCCCTGCTGAGCAGAGAGCCCGATGCGGGGCGCGATCCTAGGACTCTGAGATCATGACCTGAGCTGAAGGCTGAAGCTTAACCCACTGAGCCACCCAGGTGCCCTAAGAATGCACATTTAGTAAAAAAGTTACTTCAAGACCAGAGGCTGTTCTTCTTACACGTTAATATGTTCTAAAACTTTCTCACGTGTTGATAATTTACATGGAGCCAAGACAAACACTAACATCTGACAAGACACAAACTTTCCTTCATGTTCTCCACAGTCTTAGAGTCCTCTTACTATGAAGGAACAAATACAACTGTGATGACACCGAGTGCCCAGTAACAACTGGGTCAGAAAAGCTAAAATGTTACATAATCACAAGGAGTTTGGTCCCTTACACACACACACACACACACACACACACACACACACACACACCGGTCCTCATATCCAGAGAGCTCACCTGGCGAAACTGATGGAGCCACGCTAAAGCTTAATGAACGTTTTGTTCATACCACATTGCCTCAGAAACACATATCCAATGCCAAGGCTTCACAGGTAGTCGAGATGTTCCAAGTCAGAATTCTAAGGGAAAATGATAGTGTTTTTACTTTCTAATGAGTTAAGAAAATAAGGACCAAAGGAATCCTGACCTTGCTTCCCAAAACAAAATTCCCAAAATAAAAGCAAGCAGTTGTGAAGAAAAACAAAACAGTTTTGTTTCTGTTGTAGAACTCATTCAGATCTTCAACATTCAGTTGACGTGAAGATTTCAGAACAAGAAAGAATGACTTTGACCGATGGCATGTTATTGAGATACAGTTGGGGACACTAGCAGATAAAAAGAATGTGATCTTATCCTGACTTGGGTGTGGGTATATGTTTTTCAACTGATGCACAGAAAGAAACCCTGACTTCCTCTTGAGACCGGGGCAGTATTGATTTGTCAGAAAACTAAAGTAGATGACACGGTATTTCTTCATTTCTTTCATAGCCTAATAGATCAAGGACTATAGTTATGATAGTTATTATGATAATATATCGACCCATTTTTACTTGCTTCCATTATTACTTCAAAATTCTACTATGGCTGAGAGAATGATTGAGTAACTTCTCATGTGCATGGGATTATTTTAGGAGAGAGGTTAACCAGCTGCTCACCATTTTCACTGAAGAGCGAGCAAGAAGAAATAGTTTAAATTGATGTCGCCGGTCTCTAAGTTGCGTGGGAATCATCATCATTGACATCATCATCTGTCCAAAACCTACACATGAGTTTCAGCTGTACACAGAGACAAGCCCTTCCTCCCTGGAAAGGCGGTTAGATGCCAGGAAGGCTCGGCAAAAGAAATTCCAGAACACACATTTGTGTGGATCTCTTTATAGAAACATAAATATAGACATGGCCCTTTGTTGAAGATTTCAACAATTGGAAATGAGAATCCAGAAAATGTAAGGAATGGGGGAATTAACATTGCACACATTAAAACACATTTTCCATCCTTAAAACCACTCATTGGAGCCACCTGACTATTCTATCCACTCTAACTTTCCTATTAAACATGAATGAACATCGCTGATCCATAACTTTCTAAAACTAAATCAAATGGCATACTGTAATTTCCATGAACCAGGATAGCTCATCTCTTGTGACCATGTAATTTTTTGCATGTTTTAAATCTGTAGGTTACATGCTCATGATATATTAGCAAAGTATTTTTCTTCTCTAAAGTTACTATTACAATTGGAAGTTCAAGGGCATGATCTTGGATATGTCAGCATTTCCTCCCTCAGTCATAATAGCCATCTCTTTTAGCAGCCACCTGTTGAGAGAGCAGCTGGCCTGTTTATTGCCTCAGTGGCCTTGGTGCCCTTCTGAGGTGAGACTAGTTCATCAATGCCATTCTAGTTTTGATCCTGTTCACAAGACATGGCTCTGACATTAGCTGACTACTAATTCACCAGATGACTGGGATATTATATACAGTCAAGCTAAGTTGGAATTAATATTTGGAATTCTTGGGCAAAGTTTACTCCTGCCCCTTTGTTCTATGTCTACTATTATGCTAGAGCTTATTATTTTTAGTGGAGTAACAGATCTTGCTGAGATTTGGGTCTTTTTGAGAGAATCTAATTGATAACAGATCTATTCCACAACCTTGAACAGAGTCTCCTATTTCCACCATGGCTGTGGTCCCTGGTGAAGTAAGTCATAATCTTTGTTTCTACCAGTGTCATCCATCAAAGGAGGATCACTTCCTTGACCTTTCTTTTCTCATTCATTCCAACTACCCATATGTAGACATTCAGCTCAGCAGCTTATTTCTGGAACCTTCAGATTCTCTTCTTTCCAACATAGACTATAGAGTACTACCAAATTAATTTTAAGCATGAAGCAACTTAAGCTTCTTTGCTCAAAACCATATTGCCTACACAAACAACTCCAGTTCATTAGCTCGGCATTTAATTCCTTACTTGAGTCTGGAAGGTTGGTCTGATCACATCTAGTTTTCCTTCCTGTGTGTCATTGATCCAGCTGTCTTTCCTAGTCTTTCCTTTATTTTCCTTTAAAAACATTCTCTTTGAACCTTCCTTAAAAACAACCCATAAGCTCAAACCCATAAAGTTCCCCTTGATCATCAGTAATCCTGAGGTTTTTTAAATTCCTATAGCACTGATTGTTCACACTACTAACTGAGCATTTAGAATATGCTACATAACCTTATTTTTATCTTTTTATGTGTATACCCTTTGTTTCCAAGTAAATTAATAGGCACCCCAGGACAAAAATTATATTTTAGACCTGTTTGCCTCCCTAGTATCTATTACATTGCCCTACTTAGATTGGCCATTTTCTAGATGTTTGCAGGTTATAAAGATCAATTTTACCAGGTGAAGAAGAATGAATTGATTAGAATAATACTTTTTATTTGTAGAGGGTGTCTCAGTCTTGTCACTTTTTATGCTTTTTTGACCACAACTAACCAAATATCCCACCAAAGATTGATTAAATAAAGGAGTTCAAGATCATTTTGATCACATCAAAACATGTTAGGAATAGCTTTTCCCAGCCTAGATCAGTGAATCAATGACATGTAGGTGTTAGGTTAGCTTCCCTGTCTTTATATTAACCTTCTCTTCATTATCACAAATGGCTGCCATAGCACCAAGCATCACATCTTCATATAGCCAAAGATAGAAAGACGGAGAAGGTGTTTTTCCTTGACATCTCTCACTTATCAAGATGGAAAACCCAGGGCACATGGGTGGCTCAGTTCGTTAAGTCACTGCCTTGGGCTCAGGTCATGATCCTGGAGTCTCTGGATCGGGTCCTGCATCAGGATTCCAGCCCCAGGGGGAAGTCTTCATCTCCCTCTGACCTTCTCCCCTGTCATCCTCTCTCTCACTCTCTCTCTCTCTCTCTCTCTCTCTCAAATAAATAAATAAAATCTTAATAAAAAAAAGATGGAAAAACCCAGAAGTACTACCGTAGTTCCCCCCCCCCCCAGGAATACTTTAGTCCAGTGTAGGATTATATGCCAATCTCTAGATATTAAGGAAGCTAGAAAAGAAGCATCTGAAGTAGTTAGTCTCTATTATGAAAGCTGGATTCTACAAAAAGGAAGACAGGAATGGATTCTGAGTTGGCAACCAATAGCATCTGTCACCAGGTAAGATTCAGAGTCAAGTAATAATCATGAAGTACTAACAGGGCCAGGATCCATACTAGCTCTTTCCCCATATGTTGAGTTAATTTTTTCTCTGAGCAATCCTGTGAGATTGGTAGTATTTTCCATTAACAGCTAAAGAAACTGAGGCTCATAAGGATTAGAGTTATCAAAATCAAGTAGGAGAGATGAGATGTAAGTCCATCTTATAAGGCCAAGGTCAGGGCGTTTACCCATCGCACCTCAGCAGAGTCTCAAAGCAGAAAATTTTAGTGGTAGATAAAGAAGGAAAAAACCTAACCAGAATAAGAGGGGGTCTACATCTTGTATGTAGTAAGGGGGGGAACAAGGGACAGTGCAGTTGGGTTAGCTTTCTGACAGTGAGGCTGCCTAGCACAGAGTGGGGAAATTGTGGCATCCGTCAGAGTTTAGGTGAGGATCAACTCTGTTGAATGTTGGAGAGTTTTTAAAACTTTTCAAAATTATGCAATTATTTCTATTTATATAAACATAAAAATAACTCCTTGAGAAACTTTATCTTGACATTAAATGTATATATATTTGACTATGTGTGTGTATGTGTATGTGTGTATATATATATATATATATATATATATATATATATATTTGAGAAGCAGTCATGAAATAGAATTTTTCAGGAGATACAATTTATGTAGAATCTGAAGAATAGCCTGTAGTTTGGCTGAGCTTTTAATTATTCTAAACACTTTATATTTGTCCTCTTTGACAAAGTACAGATAGATGTCTCTATAACCAAGGTTTATGATTTTTCTTTATTTTTAAATTTTGGTTTTTAAGGTTATCAAAAAAGTAGCAATTTATTTTCATTCTCTCAATAAGCTTACAGGAGACTTCAAAGAGAGGTATCTCAAAAAGAATGAAAAATAATATGTCTCTTTTGAGATTTCTTTGGATTCTTATGGTGCCTTAGGACTTTTAGAAAAGAGCAGCATCCCAAACATCTTTCTTTTTCTTTTTTCTTTTCTTTTCTTCCTTTCTTTCTCTCTCTCTTTCTTTCTTTCTTTCTTTTTTTGAAGCAGTTGGGAGGAGAAAAGAGAGGGAGGCTGAGATTCCTCCCTGCCCCCCCCCACCTAGAGAGCTTCAGAGAAATGTGTAGAATTGATATATGACATGCTGTTCCTTTGTAAAAGCATCAAGAATATTAAAATACTACTATTATCTGTGCTTAGCCTCAAGCTTCCTTTAATGATCCTTCCACATCTTGCAGGGACTCAGACTAAATCGAATATATGAGTTCAAATGGTAGCAACACAGTGACAATTAATGGTTCTTGTCAGGATCCCTACATTATGGCAGGCATCTAACTGCTAATCTTTTTTCTCTCTCTTAAAGGTTCTTGGGCAGCTTATTAAAACATCTCATCTTTGCCCTGATATGCCCTCTCAAGAGAAAAAAATAAACAACTGATTCAAGTAGGAATTCTTTGTGGCTTAAGTCAGAGTCCAGTAGCACTCTTTGTATTTATCCAAATAAAGCCCTCTTTATGGGCCATTAGAACATATATCCTTTTCATGTAAATTTTGGGGGCTCATTTTTTTCAAAGGACCTTCCACGTGCTCATTTTAAAATTTTGTTAAGTTATATTCTGTCTCCCACTCTGGAAAAAAATACCTCTTAAAGTTTATAAATAGATGAAGAGCACTTAAGAGTTTCTGTGTAAGATCTTGCTCTTTCTGTTGGACCCATAAAAAAGTTTAACTTATTTTTTAAAGAAAGGGAATAATGATCTATATGACACGGAGGACTTATGAGTGTCTTATAGCAAAATTGGAGGAACGTTATTCCTCATAAGTAGTTTTTCTTGCCCTACTATAATGTGAAATAAGAAGAATGAAATAATGTGAAAATTAGAAGAGATGTTTGGAAATACTCAAATAATCCTAAGAGATCAGAGCAAATCCATGTGAATTTTTGACCATGAATCTACCTTAATGAAAATTGCAGGGCTGAAGCGGTCATTTACATTTGCTGGCTTCTACCACCACAGCCAAGTAACTCAATATTGTCAACCTCAGAGCCTTTCTTCATTTTAGTACAGTAATTCAGAGTTTTTATTCAAATCCTAATTCATTGTGAACTACCTCTGTGGCTTCAGATAAGTGACTTGAAATTGCTGCATCTGTTTCTCACCCACCCAAAAAGTACGATAGAAGGATCATCCTACCACAAGGAACTTTTTTACTGATTACATGGTGACTGCCTACAAGAAAGACTTAACACTTGATGACTAGTAGGTGCTAAATAAGTGTGAGCTATTAGAATTATTATTTTCCATATTTTCATCTCACTTAATATTACCCTGACCAGACCAAGGAGTCTGAAGATCAGGTAAATTTCTATTACCCAAATTTGCTACAAGTTTGACTATATGACTTTGGACCACTCTAACCCCTATGATTCTGTTTCCTTAACTCTAAGGTGAAGTTTTTGGTCCAAATACTCTTGGAGGGCACACTGGCATTTTACTCTGAAATCATCACAAGATAATAAACACCAGAGAAAAGAATGTGGTAGAGTAAGTGTGCCTACACCCCAGTCCACTAATGACTTTTTGTGCTCTTTCAGGCTGGAACCTCCCTCTGGCCATCCAAGCCTGGTCCCTACCATGCTCCTCAAGTCTGACTCCCTAAGCACATATCTCATGCCTCAAAACTGACCCCTTCTCCCCAAGCCCAACCTCCTCATGGAAAAATGTACTTATCCCAGATCCACATTTCTCAGCATATTAGCATTGACACTACTTGACCTGATTAACTCATCTGTAGTAAAGTGCAGTGGATGTTAATATGTTTCTACTCCCAGACAAGGTATGTGTTTTGTGTTTTGTGTTTTTTGTTTTTTGTTTTTTAAATGAAGGTAGGGGTAGAGACAGGAGAAGGGAGGAGTTTTGGGTACCATGACAGAGGAAGCTATTGAGGAAACAGGAAGAAGCCTATCTCTGGGCAGGCAAAACGGAATTATCCTGTATTTGGTGTGAGCCAAATCAGACAGCCTGTACCACATACTTGTCCCAAGATGACTAGATGCTAAGGACTGACTGACCCTGTGGAGTAATTCCGGTACGGAAATGGCACGTCAGGAAATTCCTGGCACGCCAGGACTTACTAGAAGTGTTACTATTCTTACTGCCACCTGTTTCCCAAGTTATTCCTGTGTTTGCTTTGAAATAGAATTAAAGGCAAGGTAGTTTGACGATTCCTGTATCTGCCTTTGCTACAATTTAATCTCAAAAATAAAACTTAACAAGAAATATATGTAAGAGCTTGCTATTAAAATATTTTTAAAATGTAACACTTGATGAGGTAAACTAAGACAAAATACCATTTAGAAGAGAGAAGAGAAAATCAACTTTTAATATTATGTAGAAGGTCACAGCCCATTGTTTCCAGTTTTATGTAAGGCAGAATAATGGAATATCATGGACCTATGTTTTAACAAGTGCTATTAAAAAAAACACATTATTTCAACTCTTTATTGCTGGAAGTGTTCATGTACAGCCTAGATGACCACTTGGCATAGATGATGCTATAAAGGAGATTCAGGTACTCAGGGGAAGTTAGACAGAGTAACTTCCAAGGCCCATTCTAATACTGGTAAATAATTTTGATGATTCCTATTCTGTTAACTTTACAGTTTGAAATACTTCTTGAATTAAGTTAGGTATAGAAAAATCAGGCAAAATTTAACTTGTTGGATATATATCTTAGATTTGGAGTTAACCCACATGGAGCTCAAATCTCATTGCTTACGAATCTTTATTATGCAACATAAACAAATATGTGACCTTTATCTCTTTTCTCATCCGGAAAATAGATGTAGTAATAATGCCCAATCTAAGAGAGTTATCGCAAACATTGAATTAAGCAAGACTGTATCTGATGCATCATGCTTGGCACAGAGTAGGAGCTCAGTGAATGAGGCCTTATTATTTGGGGGGCCAGTCTCTCTAGAGATTGCAAGAGAATGGTCATAGCATGAAAAGGCAATGGCTGGGATTATATGGACAATAGCAGAGAAAGAAGGAGGTCGACCTACCAAGATGAGAAAGTGGAGAATAAAAATAGGGAAAAGAAACCAAAGTAAAAGAGGTGGGGAAACTTCCTGGGAAAGACAACTCCCCATCAAAGCCCAGTCCATTCAGTAGCCTAGTATGTGTCCAATTACTGTGCATTTGTCCATCACGCCTCTACCCCAACTCACTCCTCGGGTCCCTTCTCCCCCAGGCTGTCCACAAGTAAGAAGAACACTTCACCGGTGAGCCTTTGCAGTGGCTATTTCTCTCCCTGGATTCCTCCAGAAAGATATATTAGCATTCTTTATCTCTTAATTAAATCTCTGCACAAATGTCTGGCACCTTCTCATTGCGACCTACATGGACCACAAAAAGAAAAATTACAGTTCCCCTCCCCCATTCTCGGTCCTCCTCATGCTGCTCTGTTTGCTCCATAACACTTAAATAATTATTTTTCTATACCACTTAACCAGTAGATGAGGAATTTATTATACTTATTGCCTGTTTGCCTCATTAAAATGTAAACTCCATGAGGTCAGGGATTTGTCTAACTCATTTATATTACCTCAATGCCTAAAACAGTTGGCTCATACCTGGTGCTCAGTACTTTCTCTCCCGTTCTCTTTCTCTCTTTCTTTAATTCACAAATGAAAATTTAAGGGAAAAGAGGGAAAAGGAAACTGATCTCAGACTCAGGAATATTATTTTCTATTTTTTTCTTTTAATTAGTATTCCCAGGGCTTTGGTGGGAGCATAACATTACACACTAGAAAGGACTCAACATCTAATTATATTTTAAATTATAATCATTAGCTTTGAGTTTTAATAACATCATTTGCCTTCTCTTCAACTGTAACTCACTCTAAAGAGACCTAGAACTTGAAATAGCACAAGCAGGGGAACCTCAACCATATGTATTAAAATGTCCAATGTTGTGAACTCTAAAAATGTGCTGGTTTCCAAAAAGTAGCTAATTATACAAAATACGTATGTACAAGGTTGTACCAAGCCTCTAATGTAATTCATAAAGCTTATCTCTTGACATTCAGGAGAAATAATCTTTAGCCCTGGTATCTAGCAAGTAAAATCTCAGTGGGAGCAACTGGTGTAGACAAAGCACAGGTTTCATCCGGTCTCATCAGCCTTTACTCTATCATGTTCAGCACCTGTTGGAGCAGGATGGAGAATGCCTACTAGCGAAGAGGTGAGCCTTTTCTCCAATGGGAGTTCTCAAGTTGAGAAAGCAGTTCATTGTTGGATAAACATAGTAATTGACTTTTGTAGCCTTTTAGAAAATACATATGTGTGTATCTTTTTGAAACGTAGAAAGAAATAGATTACATTGAGTGAATGAATAAGAAATGGGTCTGCTACGTTTCTTTCTATCAGCATCCAAAATAACCATATGCAGTCATGACAAAAGCTTCAAGTAGTTAAGGACTATTTCCAAAACAAATGTTACAAAGTATTATTGTTAATCTGGTGAGGTTTCACAGCCTTTCAGTCCCGCAAAAGTATATCCTGCCATCTCTTCCGCATTTCTTTGTGTAGCGTTCTAAATCCTGCCCTGGCTCAGCAATGCAGGGAGGTGTTCAGGCAATCAACATGGAGAAGAGCATTTCAAGAAAGAAAGTGTGGAATTTCAAACAATTTTTAAAAATTCATATCAATAGTGGCTAGGCTATTATTTATTACGGTGCCTATTATAACCCAATGCAGGGGCCTCCCGAATTGAGGGCAATACGGAAAACTTAAGTAAATTGGGAAGAAATTCTAAATTAAGTAAAAAAATAGAAAATAAGATCTATACAGAAAAAAAAATTCAAGCACGATATTTATTAGAATAACCACACAGCAGGTCTTCTGGCATCCAGGGATCCATGTCATATGGCCATCCCCAACAAAACGTGATTTTACCAATTTAATGACAGCTTAAAAAATTCGACACAGAGTAGCTGAGGGGCAGGTGACAGCTTCTGAGTCTCCACATGGACAGTGACATAGTGAAGAACCCCAACAATCACACTAAACTTTTCCTGAGTGGCAAAAACAACAACAACAACAATGTAACAAGAGCCCTTTTAAATAATATTGCTTGCTCTTTTATTCAGATATATTCCAGGTCCATTTTTTTTCTTTTTTTTTTTAAGATTTTATTTATTTTTTTGACAGACAGAGATCACAAGTAGGCAGAGAGGCAGGCAGAGAGTGAGAGGGAAGCAGGCTCCCTGCCGAGCAGAGAGACCGATGCGGGGCTCGATCCCAGTACCCTGGGACCATGACCTGAGCCGAAGGCAGAGGCTTTAACCCACTGAGCCACCCAGGCTCCCCCATTTTTTTCCTCTTAAAACATGACTATATATGTAATTTTAAAATGAGGAAAATAATCCATGAAGCAGAGGTAAATTTCCATCCTGGTCTCTGTGACACCGCATCCTTCAACCTTAATGAAGAAAAACACCACTGAACCCTAAAACGGTGGTTCTCAACTGAGTGTGACTTCACCCTCTATCTGTATGGCAGTCTGAAGATATTTTAAGTTGTCACACATGGTGGTGGTGGGGATGTTCCTAGTACTGAGCAGGTAGAACCCAGGAAGGCTGTTAACCATCGTTGTCTCAGGAGGTGGTACCGCTCGACAGAGAGGTCCAGCCCCAAATGCCGGTAATGCTGCTGTTCAGAAAGCCCAGCCTGAAGGATGCCATGCTGTTCAGCATCCAGACCCTTTGGAAATCAGTTCTAGCAGCTGCTCCTCTGTATGAATCTTATATTGCAGTAATTGTGGGGGTAAGGGAGCAGTAGATGTGGACAGAACTTACCTCCCTGTCTGGAATCTCTATAGTTTACACACACAGTGTCTAATTCAAGCAGTGAGAGGAAGTCAACTCACCACTGTCTAAATGTAGTATTTTATTTTTATTTTGACAGACTTAGACTTCATAAATTTTGGATACTTTACTGAAGTTCTTCCTCTTCAACCTAGAACTCTTACTTTGTGAAGGTGTCATTTGATAAGTCTAGGACATTAGTGAATGTTTCATAGTGACATCAATTACCCACAATCCTCAGCTTTTAAAAAATTACCAAACTGAATATTTCACAAGGGCCAAGTTCAGCCAATAGTTCTATCTATAGTCTGGTTTCTAGTTAACACAACAATACTTATCAGAACTTGAGAATCAACCACAGAGTCCATCTTGTTATCACTGCCTTCTTTCATAAGTAGTTTTACCAAGAGCATAATATTTGGATTTAAGTTGACAACCATTTTCTATATCTTATTCGGCAGTTAATGAATCCAGGCAGCAAGATGAAAACAAAGGAGAGATGACTTGTGGTGGCATAACAAGAATGCTGAGAGCCAGTCAAGGCTTTTAATCCCAGGTTTAACACTTGTTGTATGACCTTGCTAAAAATCAATTAAACCAATATTTACCTCTTATTTAAGACCTGGGTAATACTTAAATCTCCTGTGAGCAGTGAGATAAATGTTGGTGAGGAAATTGATTAATAAATTGCTAAATAGACTGTGAATGTCAAGCACTAACCCCCCTCATCTGTAATGACTTCACATGTATTTGAAACTGTTTCCAGCGCTTACATGACTTCCCAAGTCTACATTGGTAACAAATGGTCTGGAATGGGTTTTTTTAAGTTCTCTGACTACAAATCCAATGCTCTCATTGTATATAGATTCACTTTTTCAAACTTGTTCCATCCCTAAATCTCGCAAGTATGCTTTCTCCACATGTCTGAATACGCCACAGTTATCACTCACTGATAAACATTGGGTAGAGAACCTTTTTGAATATCATGTAGATAATAAAGTATTATAAGTTCCACATTTTAGTTGAATTCCTACTCTATCTCACACATTGATTACCTTTTATATATTTTCCCATCGCTTTTCTTCCCATCAGAACATTATTATCACCAATTTATAGATGAAGAAATCAGTGTTCAGGAAAGTCAAGCAATCAATCTGAAGTCACATGGTCACTAGGAGGTAGAATTTGGAACCAAACCTGGGGCTAAACATTCATACTTTCCCCCTTATACTTTACTCTGCCTTTGTGTATTACAACAGTGCATCAATCAATATCTTTTTGTATGTTGTTTAAACAACCCAGACTCTCAAAATAGTACTTTCTTTGTTTCCATGGTTAGAGTCTATGTGTTCCAGTCCCACAGGTACATCATCTCGTAAGTTCACCCGAGTTGCTAGACTCTCCTTTCTTCAGGAATGTCCCACCTCTAAGATCCTCTACTTTGAGCTTCTGCCGTGCAAATCTCCCCAACACATTTCAAGAAATTCCTACCACCGACCTATTAGCGGGATCACACCTCTCAGAGTCCATCTTCTCAGTCCCAACAGGATATACTTAGGTCCGAGTTATTAGAATAAGCTTCTGAGGGTCCCAGAAGGACAGAGCAGAGTGGGCTTTGGTACTGTGAGTGGCACAGAATGTTTCAGGGCAAGTATGGGCGCTGCCGGGGTCTTGAGATTTCCTTACTGAGTGAGCAGCACATCGGCCATTTTACTTTTCTGAGAAACCAGTGGGTCACTGTTCAGTCTCACACACTCAGACACACACGCACACACATCCCCATTTTATCCTAGTACCACATACATCATCAGAGAAGGCTGCCTAACCTGTTAGTTTGGTTCAAGCAGGAAGTGAAAACTTCCTAAGAATTGGTGCAAGAAACTGCAGACACTGCCATTCACAGTCCAGGCGTACTTTTCTTCTCTGGGCCTTCATAGATGATTTTAGGAGGACACTGAGAAGGCCTATGTCAAGAACGACCAACCAGTCACAATTCTAAAAAGAAAAAGCTATCTTGTTTTTTAAGGTTTTCTTTGAGAGAGAGGGAGAGAGCAGGAGCAGGAGGAGAGGAGAAGCAGGCTCCCCACTGAGCAGGGAGCCCAACTTGGGGCTCAGTCCCAGGACCCTGAGATCATGTGAGCCGAACGAGGGCAGATGGTAACCGACTGAGCCACCCAAGTGCCCCAAGAAAAAACTATCTTGTCATTTTTTTGAAAATTGTCTTTTGTTCTCATTGGAAATTGCAGGTTATATTATACACTGATAAGCCCTGAAGATGTCATGAGGTACTTAATAAGAACTACTTTTGATCATACAGTATCAATGGTGGCAAATTTTTATCTCTGTGTTTTCTTCTCTTCTTCATCTGGTTCCCAGACTTTTATGAATGCCTAGTATAGTCTGAATAAAAATATTTTCCCTTAATATAATTTTAATAACCTAATGCATATGTCTCTCATACATATTCATATGAAGACCACATAACCCCCAGAAAAATGGAACGTATGCTATGAATTGATTAGTACATCAAGTGACTGTATCCAGTGCATACAAAAATGCGTGTTCTCCATGATCTTAAAAATGTTTTTTGAGTTAAAGATTTGTATATTTGGCAACCTATAACTCCTACATGCTACATAAAAATCTTAAAAATATAAGACAGCAATGGCAAGCTGATAGTTAATTTTCATATACCCAAACATCTTTGAAAAATAGGAAAACCCTATCTTAGTTAATTGTATGTGTTATCTGTTAATTTATTATGATATCTCCTTTATGTGCAAAACTCTTGAAATTTAAATCTTTCTTAGAAGAAGATAGAAATCTTAGATCATGTGAAAAGCAGGTGACTACCTCTTGTTAGAGAGTATCTCTCAAAAATTAATGCAAGGGTCATAAGAACAAAAGTATACTCTGGAATCTTTAGGAGCAGAGAGAGAGAGAGAGAGTGTGTGTGTGTGTGTGTGTGTGTGTGTGTGTGTTGATACTCATAAGGCTCTATCATAAGGAAGAGGGTGTTCCAACGTGGCTGTGAGATTTGAGCATATTACCAGGTTGCAGGTGGTAGAAATCCGATTCAAAAGGAAATGAAGGAAGGAACTGTTTAAAGCCGAGACTTGAGACTTGCCATCCTACCATTCATATTAAGATAGAGCTACCTAATGTCCTCTGAAGTATGAGATCTTTGTGGTGCAAGAAAAATGAAATTTCACTTAGCATTCTACTAGAGACCCTTTTTGAATTATTCTTTACCCCTTTGAAATGTCCAAGTCACCCTGGGATCGCTATTTGTAAGCTGCCACCGCGAAATGACATTTAAAACAAATGAAAGCGATATAGACAACATCCTCTCTAAATAAACAAAATCAACCTTGGCTTGAAAGCTGGTGTGGAAATGCTTGTTTTTTGTCCCACTCTTCTGTGCATATGGCATTCTGGAAATTATAAATTCTGTTTTACAGAACTACAATATTTATTACTAGAGGAAAATAGATTATTAATTACAGCCAAAGGCTCCTTTGATTAAATATACAATTAATTAGCTATGCTAAGCTCATCCATCCCAGAGCTCCTAATATTTTCAGCCCGATGCTTCTTCTAGTACTTTTAATTAAAATTGTTTTAAAAATCCACAAGTTAGCTGCATGTGCACTTAAACTGAAGTTATCTCTTCAGTGTTTCACTGATTTCCGTATGCCATGTAATTAATCTTTAGTGATTAAATGTACATAAAATCATCGGAGATGCAAGGTAATTTGTGCAGACATGGAACAATGGAGAGCTTTTACTGGGACTCTGCAGGATTGTTTTCTCTGCTGAAAATTCTTTCAAAAGCATACAGATGTTAATTGTTTGAAGGAAGTAAATTTATAAAAAAAATTTGCCCTTCTCCCCCACTCTTCTAAATAAAGGGAAATAAAGTCAACAGTATTAGTGTAGAAAAATGTTTGTGGCAATTTACATTTTAAAAATCTGATGACTCTATCTGCAGAGTTACATTCACTCTATTACTCTGTCTGATTTGTTTCCAGAAGGAGACATAGAGCCATGTGAAGCAATTTTCAGAAATTGTCCCCAAATACTATCAGCTGATTTTTCATGCATGGCTCAGCCCCAAAGCCTGGAGTTGGTTCCCACTCTCCCTATGGCTTGGCAGCTATTTTTCAGAATTGCTTTCTGTTTGAATCACTTGGGATTGTGTCCAGTAAAATAAAATCCTGGGGGGACCCAGGTGGTCTTCCCCTCCCCTCTCCCTTGAGACCTCATCCATCATACCTCAGAGGCTGCTGAACTGTTGTGAGGCATTAACAACCTCCCAAGACACATGAACAAGGCTGGGCCTTGAACTGGGAACCTTTTTTTTTTTTCTTTCAAGATTTTATTTAAATTCAAGTTAGTTAACACATAGTGTAGTATTAGTTTCAAGAGCAGAGTTTGGTGATTCATCACCTGTGTTCATCACTGTAACACCCAGTGCGCATTACGAGTCTCGTCCTTAACACCCATCACGCAGTTACCCCACCCCCCACAACAACCACCCACAGTTTGTTCCCTATAGTTAAGAGTCTCTTATGGTTTCTTAAGGTAAAAAAGTTCAGTGCCAGGTAGACAGGGTCTTGAGTCACCTCCTTGTCTGAACTTTAACTGATTCACTTACAGAAAAGAAGCAGAAACAGGATTCTTTTTATCAAAGTCTTTAGTGCTGGGGCACCTGGGTGGGTCAGTGGTTAAGTGTCAGCCTTCAGCTTGGGTCATGGTCTCAGGGTCCTGGGATGGAGCCCTGCATCAGGCTCTCTGCTCAGCGGGGAGCCTGCTTCCCCCTCTCCTTCAGTTTGCCGCTCTGCCTACTTGTGATCTCTGTCTCTCTGTCAAATAAATAAATAAAATCTTTTCTTAAAAAAAAAAGGAAGAGTACTTATTCATCATTATGCATGTTGTTTATAGATTTTTTTTAGAACTGAGGAGGTTGTTGGATGGCATCTTTTCTAGCCTATTTATTTTGCAGAAACATTTTTTCACATTTCACCTGGAGTTTTCTTGTCCAGGGACAAAACATAAGACAATTATCCATACTCATGAATGCCAACAGTTCATTCACTACTTAATTTGAATCTTATGAACTGTTTGCTAAAAGAATATAGAAGAATAAATTTCCCACCAGTTCTCTTGACAGTTTTTAGAGCTTCTATGCTAAAACTCCTATCGATGTTTAAAAAATAATTCATAGGAATTTATAGAAAAATCTTGGTCTTTTTGAAACTTAGTATTTAGTGTGATCTTGAATAAGTTGCTTAATCTGTTCAGGTTTAGTTTCTTTATCTATACGATGAGTATGATAGTATTTTTCCACCTCTAGTAGCAGATAGTGCTGAGTAGAGCATGTGGTAAATAGTGAGCCCTTAACAAATTTTAATTACTGCTCTGGTCCTTATTATTCATTTGGAGACACTTGGAGACAACCACCAGTCAGTGAAATTACTGGTGCCGATTCCACCTATTTGGTATAAAATAGCATCAGTTGCTATTTTAAATACATTTACTTCATCTTTTGCCTTGGGCAGCAATCTTCTCTGTTGTAAATATGGAACAAAATATTTCTTTTCAAAGCCTATACATTTGAGGAAGTTGGAAGCATGGTGTTAGAAAGGTTATGGGCACAAGTTCAGGTGGCTTTATTTGCGGATGTAGACGCTTGCAAATTTCCCTGGGGACTCGGCCTTTTTTCTGTAGTTTCGTGTCATTGACTGAGCTCAACAAGTGTCAGAATGAATTCAAATGGCAGAATTGATTGTTGAAAATGATTTAAACCTCCTGCTTCTCCTTGGTTGATGGCTTTGTTCAGATTTTGTCCTGTCCTTTCAAAGTGGTATAAAACACCTTTCATGTTCCAGGCACTAAGTTAGAGATGCTGATATTGAGAGAGACAGTTATATCTCATGCAAGTTCCACTTTCTTGTGTTAATCCCTAGCTTCTAAAATTCCTATGTATTCACTTGGGTAAAATATCTTTCTAAGGTTATATTCCACACAAAGTTGTAAATGATTCAAGTAGAAGACCCTAGAAAGTATAAAGGTGTTTGTGTATGAGTTTGTGAGTGTGTGTGTGTGTGTTGTGTTTGGTAAAATAGTTACCCATTTGGCTGGATGGGTACTAGCCAGAAAGAGTTTGGGAAAATTGGAAGAAGTAGTTTTTGAGCTCTAAGATAATGACAGAAAATATACGTCTGTAGGGGATAGGCAGTATCTCCTTGGAAAGCCTTTATGTCTTTCTACTTAAAATTCAACTTCTACAGCTTATATTTCCTTACGGTGTGGATTTAATTAATTGGAATAGAAACTGAGGCTAGGATATGCTAGTCTGTCTGCTAATCTGATAAGTCTCATTGGAATAGATATGATCGAAAGGATCAGAGCACTAGTTTACACCCCTGTCCTTCCTCTTCTAGTTGGACCCTCCAGGCTGTCCCTGTCTTGAGCCAGGCACTGATCATTTTTCCCAGTAACTTCCTAAATGGTTTCCCTACTTCCATTCTGTTACTTCTCACCACAGCCTTCAGAGTTATCTTCCCAAAACCTAAATGAGATTGTGCTGCTTTTCCAATGAAAGGAATTGTTTAAAACAAATATTTTAGGGGTGCCTGGGTGGCTCGGTCAGTTAAGCATCTGTCTTCAGCTCAGGTCGTGATCTCAGAGTCCTGGGATCGAGCCCCACATCGGGCTCTCCACTCAGCATGGGGCTCTCCGCTCAGCAGAGAGTCTGCTTTTGCCTCTCACTCTCCCTCTGTGTGCTCTCTTTCTTTCTCCCCCTCAAATAAATATTAAAAAATTAAATAATAAATTTAAAAAATTTTACCATGGCCTATTGAGGACTGTGGGATTTGTGTCAGAGACTTCTTTCTCACCTCTTTGCCAGATGTTTATCCAAATCCCGCATAGTCACACCAAATCTCTCTGTGGTTCCCAGAAGACCCACTCTTCCATGTCTTTACCTGAGTTTTCATTTCTCCCATCGTTGCAACTTATGAAACTCTTCGTCTTTAAAGACCCAACTCAAGTATCAAATCCCTATGCTTCTGGGTACAGTCAGCTCTTTGTGCCCCCACAGAACACTGTTAGTACCTTTGTGCCTGCTCTTCACAAGCTGGCTTACAATGGTCGATGTAGATGTTGTTTTTTCCTAACAGGTTGTGAAGGGCAGGCGCCTTCCCTCACTCAGACCGTTACACCTCAGCTTCTACAACTTCCAAACGGAGATAAAATCCTTACCTCACCTGACTTTTGCTGGGTGTGACTGAGAACACATGAGCCAAGTGTTTCGCCTGGTTCCTGGCGCATTACGAATGCTCACTCGGTGCTAACTGATACTATTATTGTTGTCGCTGCCAGAACTCTAAGCACAGGTGTTAACTTGGATCCCCAGAGAATCACCGAGTCTCTGTCACTCAAGCTTTCCTCAGGAAGGAAGCAGGGAGGGAAGGAAGCATGGCTCAACATCATAGCACACTGTTAGCTGCCTTAGCTGTATATTTCTTTGATCCTGTCCACGACTCTGCACAGGGTATTAGCATCTCCTCTTCCAGATGAAGAGACTGAGGCTCAGAGAGTTTCAATAACTTGCTCGGAGTGACACAGCTAATACTGAAAACTGTGGAGACCCCAGCTCTGAATGCTCCCTGCATCATGTTCTTTGGTACTACAACTTTAACAGATGGGTGGGGCTTATGAGTAGGGCTCCCCTTTGTACGCCCCTCAATGTATACAATGTATTCAAGTAAATGGAATAATATGGGGCACTGGGCTGCATCATGGGGGTGCGAGTGAAAGGAAAGCAGTTTGTTTGTAAACACGAATAACTTTAATGACAAATACAATCACGTGTTTTAACACGGATTTTGATTGAGAAATATATGAAAATTTAGCACATGTTTATTGAGTATCAATCATGTGCCAAGTGTGTTTTTGGACTTTTAACTTAGGCACTGAACAAAACTGTCAGTTTCCTGTCACGCACAATGTTTTTCTGCACAGAAGCATTTAAATAGGGATCGCTTGTATAGATAGGGTACACCAAAAACTCTGGTGAAGATGCTGTTGGCGTCTTTGATGTTCTTCTGACAGATGCCATGTTACAAATTAACTCACTGCCTCCTTAGTCCCTTATTAGTAACTATGTGGAACATGTTTATTATTCCTTTCACTTAACAGGTAGTTATTTTGGGCATTTCTTTGGTGTCTTGCTAGTGTGACTGAGACACAAGGTTATATTCTTTTTCTTTTTTTAAAGATTTTATTTATTTATTTGACAGACAGAGATCACAAGTAGGCAGAGAGGCAGAGAGAGAGGAGGAAGCAGGCTCCCTGCAAAGCAGAGAGCCCGATGCGGGACTCGATCCCAAGACCCTGGGATCATGACCTGAGCCGAAGGCAGAGGCTTAACCCACTGAGCCACCCAGGCGCCCCCTGTTTATAGTAATTTTTAAAAGAAAATATGGGTCATTTAATTACAATGAAGTTTTTTTCCCAATGAAATAATTTGAGTTCATTTCAAAAGTATTTGCCCTATATATGCCTTATGTCTTTACACCCTTAGGCCCATTACAGAAAATTTCATGTCTGCATGAGAATTTCTCATTAAGTTGAACATACTTGGATCTGATGTGTCAAAACTCAATGGATAGGTTTATTAATAATCAGCTACATCAGCTTAGTATTATCTTAGGAAGTAAAAGGTCAGTAAGTAGTTGTTATCCTACCATTTTATCAGTGGACTCTCCTCTGAAGACTTCAAGTCATTATTCACTGCTTATAGAGTCACTTGAGATATAAAATGTCTTTTTATAGTAATGAAAGAGCTCCCACAATTAGCCAGAAGGCAGCCATCCATCTTTTTAAATAGCTCAGCTTGGAGGAGAACAGGATTTCAGGTGATATTTGGTAGATGAATTGTTATGACAATGATAAAGTTGGTGATACCAATCTGTGTTTTTTGCTGTAGGGATGTGTGTGTCTGTGTGTGTGTCTGTGTACGCACATACGCAAGGAAAAAAGACATTCAGCGCAGAGTGAGAATTTATTTCTCCAAAGATATGCAAATCCAGAAACAAACTCTGTGTCCGACAATTCCTTATAATTATTTTTAACTCTAAGTGATGACAACATGAATCTGTTCTTAACTAATAACAAATACAACAAGATTTTGTAACATTCATTTCAACATAATTTCAGGCTTATCAAAAGGTTGCGAGAATGGTATAAAAAATTCTCAAATAGCATTCATCTAGATTCCTCAAACTTTAACATTCCATTCCATTTGGTTTAGATTCATCCTCTCCCTTCCCGCCACCCCTCACCTTCTCACTTTCAAGAAGTCCTCAAGGTTAACGTCACCAGCAACAGACAAATCCATATTACTTGCTTCCTGCTGGGATGGACTGAGGAAGACACAATACTACCTCTTGACATTCTTGCCAGAAAATACAAAACCTGAATCTAATGAAGGAGAAACACAAAGACCAACTGAGGGAGATTCTGTGAAATAAGCATGCACATCAAATATGTGAATACTTTAGATTTGCTCTGTGATCTCAATGAAAGTTGTATTTTTGTACTCCCTTAAAAGTGCAACTTCTGCTAAATCCAAGACACCAGAAATTCTATTTTTGATGCAACTAATTTTGGTAGTGAACTTAATTTGCAAAGATGTTAAGTTTTAGCTTTTGCCTTATTTTTGTTTAAATCAGACAGTTTATGTCTAGTTTTATCAGGCAGGGTCTCAGAAGGAATTGGAAGGCACACTTGAAGGGTTTAATGGAAGTGAGTTTAATGAGGGAGCAACTTCTAGGAGGTGTGAGCAGAGTTAAGAAAAAGAATTTAGGGAATTGCAACAGAAAGAGAAGTCCTTATTGCCCATAGACCTGAAAGTGGAAAGTAAGCGAGGGATGTGAACAGAACCTAGCAAGATTTGGTGTCCTGAAAGCCAGGGGAGAGGGGCCCAAATAAAGACACAGAGTACTAACTCTCTTACCATTAACCGAACCGAACAAAATATATAAAGCAGGGAACCTAGTGATGCCGTATACAGTGGTCCATGTCCCAGAGCCCTGAGCTGGACAGAGAAGAGTAGACTGTGCATCTGATGGACAGACCAAAAATCCCCAGCTCATGTACCAAGCAGCAGATACCTCCATCTCTTTCACTAACATGAGGGAAAATAAATGTATTTACAAAGCGGTCAATCAACCTATGCTGTATAGACTTCAATTTACTTCCTTCAGTATGAATCAAAACATATCATGACCTGTTCTTTAATAACAATTTGTATAAAAAAAACCACTTCCAAATGGGAAAGCTCAGAAGAGAAGAATGTGGCAGGGAGCCTCAGGAAAGAAACCGAAAATATGAAAAAGGGACACAAAAAAATGAAACAAAGAAAAGATAATCAAGGGAAAAAGCAATATGAATGATGCCTCCCCAGGATTTCCTATAACCAAAATTATAAGTTTGGCCAAGAATAGTTCTGATTAATTCACAAAGAATGGGTCTGTAATATCTTAATAAGAAAAGCTGGAGACGAGTCTTACTTGCTGCCCACCATCAAAGTGTGCTGCGAAAGGGGTCAGAAAGTAGCATACTGTCCTACTGGAGGGACCTCAGTGTCACAGTCAATTAATTAAATGTAACAACAGGCTTTCTAGATATCTCCTTGGGTTACTGGGGGTCTGCTGTTCATTACTATTATATAAATAAGCATTTTTAATACAGTCAGTTTCTTAGGTTGTAAATGTGTATCATGTCACACAAATGTTAATCGAGGGCAAATCCCACAGTGTCACAAGTTCTATAGGTTAGGCAACAGTCTTTATTGGGAAAACGTCCAATTCAGGGGTGAGCAGCCCAGGAGTCATGCGGGGGTCCGAAACAGCTGGACTTGCATTAGGTCTGTATTCCAGGGCAAGGATCCCTACCCACTGTGGTTCTCTCTTCTTTGGGGAGCATTGTTAGGAAGGCAAGAGACTACAAGAGGCTCAGAATGTCTGGGTTAGAAGTTAGTGACTTCCATTTGGCTGGGAAAGCCAGTTGCCTGTCCCTGGGGGACGTTGGAGCCCACGGGAAGCTGTCACACCCCCATACACCGGGAAAATGAAGCCACTGGTCCCTCATAGTCCCAATAAGCCAAGAGGAGCCCCAGGATCACTTTTTGAATAAATCTGCTTATTACATCAGATGTGATAATTACATATTTATTCTCCTCCCAAAATCCAGTAACACTCTCCAAGCAGAACAGTGTACTACACAGACTTTTGGCATAATGCCATCTGACGTATCTTGTATTCTTCTAAATTATCACAAACCCACAAGTGATTATTTTGTTCATGAATAACATTTTAAAATGTCAAAATTAATTTTAGTCAATCTCTTGCTAGGTTTTCTTCATATAATTTTGACAATTCTTATTCTGTGTGTTCTTTTCACTATAAATATTTTTTATACTGTGCTATGCTTAATTTATAGGACAGATGTCCTCACAGAGGCAAACATACCAAAGTTTAGAAGAAAATTATATGATTCAATTCCTTAAAACTGATTAAACAATTACATATGACAAATGCTTTAATGACTATAGGGTTTGGATTATTTTAAATTTCTTCCATATCCAACATTTTAGCAGTAATTTTTTTTTAAGATTTTATTTATTTATTTGACAGAGATCACAAGTAGTCAGAGAGGCAGGCAGAGAGAGAGAGAGAGAGAGGGAAGCAGGATCCCCGCTGAGCAGAGAGCCCGATGTGGGACTCGATCCCAGGATGCTGGGATCATGACCTGAGCCGAAGGCAGCGGCCCAACCCACTGAGCCACCCAGGCGCCCCTTTTAGCAGTAATTTAAATATTGTTTCCTCCTTCTATAAAATGTTACTAGAACATGTTTTTACAACACCTCCCTAATTATCAGCTGGAGCATTTGATCAGCATTCTCATAGGGGCTTTAGTCAAAATTAATTCCACGTTTATTTGTGAAGGGGAAAGATCTTATAAACTGGTATGCCACCAGAATTATACTGCTTGGCTCTGAGGATCCAAATGTAGACCACAGTGACTAGAGTTGGTGACACTGTATTATATAATTGGAATTTGCAAAGAGAGTAGAACTTAAATGTTCTCACCAAAAAAACTAATTAATCAATACGTGAAATGATGAATGTGTTAATTAACTAGATGGTTGGAATTCTTTAATGATATATACATCTATCAAATCAACACAGTGTACATGTTAAATATCTTATAATTTTCCTTGTCATCTACATCTCGATAAAGCTGACCATTAACAACCGGATGAATGAATGAAGAAAGGAAGCAATAAAAATTTTGTAAACAGAAACAAACAATATTCCCGGGCTTTATGCTTCTTCTCAACTTGAAATTGGGTTATATAAATTGCACATATTGTTAGGTATTCTATGCTTCTTCTGTTGAGTATTCCTGTATGTATTTTCCTATGAAAGGCACAGATGCGTAAAAGGCCTGATTTTTCATAAGAGGAAACAGGTTTGGAAACCCTCATCATTCGCAAACAGCTGACTCTGGAAATGGCAACACGCTAGGGTGACTTGGTTATTCACGCACTTGTTTGCACTTCAAAAGGAAAAAAAGAAAAGCCTGTTTGTTTTCTGATACTCAAGAAAATTTTGCATGTGGCTGGATTTGGAGAAATAATCAAAGTAGCACAGCTCATATCCAAGCTGAGGCCACCAGTCCCTCTGGGGAGGTTACTGACAAGTGGCCCAGATTTTGCAGTTTATCCAAAAGGGTAGATTGTTCGTTAGACAGAAGCCTCATCAGACATTGGCGTGATATGGTTTACATATGAAAAGCTATATTCTTTACTTAACATTCACAAGTTGCTTATGGATTAATTAGCCCATCTGCCACAACAAATGTGTTCACACTTCTTTTGCATCAATTGCTGAAAAGCCACTACTTTTCTCCTATCCCCTTATCCTTATCAATATAATGGAAAATAACTTATTAGAAACAAGACACTTATTTTTTCATCTCTGTATATTTTTCAACTTAAGTGCTGGGGTATGAGGGAAGCCTTCCCAGAGGATGGCTTCCCACGATCAGTGTTTCCTTTAGTCACCAGTCCCCTGTTTGCTAGTTCCTCTGAATGTCTTCCGGCTGCTTCAAGTTTGACATGATTACGGCTACTCCTTCCAACTGGCTTCCAGTCCCAAATGTAGTTGTTATGAGGACAATCTTTCTATCCTGGAACTTTTATCATTGGCATCTTCTTTCCTTACTGGTGGTGTGGCCAATTCTGATAATCCTTTCAAGGTGTAACGCTCTGGATTCTCATTTATCTCAAATCAGGTGGTTCAATCACCTTTGGAGTCCAGTCATCCCATTGTATGACTGCCAGCCCCTGGTCACATAGCGGTCACATGTGTCTTTTCAGTTGTATTCTAGTTGCTGCCCTCCAGTTGCTTGGTAGAGGCAGAACCGAACCTATTTTGAGCACTTATCAACGTGCCAGATGTTATGGTAACAGAGGGAATTATCTTACAGACGTCTCGTGTTTATTATGCCACCCTAGCCTCTCACCTGTGCCTTTCACCAACAGCTTCATGAAGAAGTCTCTTTCTCTATGCCATGCTTTAATCAGATCGCCAGCGTTTTTGAAACCCTTCTGCATGAAAACTTCAAACTCAAGCCCCACAATGCATATTTCTCTTTTAATTTTCAAATTACTTCTCTTCCCATCAGTTTTGTTCCCAACTCTTCTTAGGCAGTTTTTCCTCTTGAAAATCAGCTTTCCTGTTATTCTTCTGGCATTTTTGTTTTCCTCCTTTTACTAGGCACCCAGAACACTTGTGGTCTGCACCCATGACTACCTACATTAGGTGGGACACCTTTAACAGAGGGCTTCTCCATCTCCTGTCTCATTTCACAAAACATGTAAAAATTGTATGCAGTTCGTACAAAAGCAAGGTTGAGACAGGGAAGAAGGGATGGGCAGGAGAGGAAGCAAGGGAAGGAGAGAGAGAGAATATGATGGAAAAGAACTAGAATGAGAAGGATAAGGCACCATGAATACCAGATACCATGTTGGTTTAGAGTCTGGCCACTTGGGAAAAAATGAGGTTTGGCTATTAATTTATTTGTTCATTTACTACAGACTTTTTTCTATGGGATTAAAACCTCAGATATTCTCCCAGTGTTCTTCTTCCTGGCTGTAACTGATGGTAACTGAGCAAAGCAACTGCCAGAGAGCCCCAATTAAGCTATTCTTTTTGTTATTGTGAAAGGCGTAATTTATAAAATGGTGACCTTTTGGGAGGCTAACAGTATGTTGATGAACTTCAAGTGAAGTGAAAAAAAAAAAGTGTTTAGTATCATCAGTGCTTGCATTTTCTAAGGGATCACATGGGACAGTAAAGCCTTTAAAGGTCATAGACTTCTTTACTTTGAGAGATATTAAATAGCTTATGAAAATAGGGGTCAGCTGCATGATAACTGGAAGAAAAGAGCATTCCCGATGGGGAAGTAAGATATTTGAGATTTTATTGACTGTGCTTTTGTAAGATTGTATTTGATGGTCCTTAAAACAAAAAATGGAATTTACATATAAATGCTATAATTGTAAATGAATGAATGTACGGGTCTTAGAATCAATAGCTATTGATCTTGCTGTGAGAACGCTAATACTGTCTGCATATACTGAACATTATAATAAGAACTAATTATTTCACAGCCTAAAATACTCTTTGGTAATTTTTATGTTTCTGCAGAAATTGTTATAATCGGTGAGAAACTCACTTTTTAAAAATTACTCTTGCTTTGAAAATCACAAAAACAAGTAAGAAACAAAGGAATACCAAGACTACATTGTAGGCAAGGTGCTGAGCCACCTTGAGAAAGAAATAGGATAATGGCATTAGTCTGTCCACTACATAATGACACAAAATTTATGCATTAGAAGGATTTAATGTGTGACTGGAAGACAATCTAGCCACAAATTGTTTTTCTCTTTACCTTCAGATATTGTTTGAAGTCCTTCAAAAAGGGCACTGTCTTCTTTCATTCTACCCCTATTAGGGGTTACTTTAAATGCACGGCTTATTGGCTTATTTCTTTTCAGGGTGAGAAGGATGTAAGACTTTGCGGGAGTGGATATTCACTAAACTGAAGGGACACCATAAAGCAGAAGCCTGGAGACAAAGGGCAGTTTCTCCCTACCCCATAGATTCTGGCAGAGCAATCTTGTCTACTACTGGATCGTCTTCTACAAATTCTTAATACTGGAGTTCTTAAATACTGACCACAGTGTGATACATAAGGAATGACACAAGCCAAGATGAGAGGCTAGATTTTAGGTTTTGTTTCTCCATTCTTGGATTTCACTTACCATCTGCTGATTACACATCCTCAAGAGAGAAAGTGGTGGCCCCGGCCCAAAGTACCCTAGACCAATAGCTCAAGGAACGAATGACTATGTCCATTGATGTCCCTTGTTCACATACTCCCACATGCCCAAGGTTATCTAGACATTCCAAGGTTGTACCAATACCAAGGCAGCAATAATGTTCAACTTTAGTCCATAGAGAAAAGAATCAGAGTGAGAATGTAAAGATTCATGAGTGTGTACACACTGGTAGGTAACCATTTGTATTGTCTACTGAAGTTTCTTACTAGTGATCCAAGAACTGTACTGGGACATATTTTGCTGGTGAGGAAACTTAATTGCTCAATTTTTGAAGGCACATTAACTCTTTCAGGGTCCATTGAGTAAATTAGGTCTCCAGGTCATTAAGCCTGTCTTGACATGACATGATGATTTCTACCTGGCATTGTATCATTTACCCCCAAATACCCCACACTTGCTCTGAGCACATTCATATTCTTTGTCTACTCAGGGAGGGAGAATGTGCTCATTTGGATGTCAGCCACTGCTCTCTGACTGCAACTCAGCGACTTTCTTTGCTTCTTCTTAAGTCACCCAGGGATCCCTAAGGATTTGCTGGTGCATGGCTGTTATCAGAGCCTCCCCAACAGGCAGATGGCTTCATTGTCTAGAAAGAGTATCATTTCAGGGGTGTTAAACACAGTATTGTGCCCCCAAGTATCTTTTCCTATTTGTAAAAACCAACATTAATGTTTCATCTAGGGTGGGAACTGTGAAGATATTTCAGGATGCTGTAGGCCTTTATTAAAACAACTTCCACAGTGGACTCTGTTATCAGGACTGGTTTTACTGACAGCAACGTGGGAGCAGCCTGTACTGCCGCTGGAAAGGGTGTTTAGAAAATTGCGCGGGTGTCTGGAGTGCCGCAAAGGCTGGAGCACAGCACTGGCTCTTGGTAATTAGGCGTGGGAGAGTCTCACAAAAAGAATGATTTTTCTCTCCCAAATGCCAGTAGTTGGCCCTGCTGAGAAGCAGTGACAGAGAGCAAAGGCAGACATTCCCTCTCTCTCTGTTATGTCCAGGGCTACTTTGGAGAGTCGTATATTGGTATAAATTAAAACAGGCAAGGATCCAAAGGAGCAGAGTATATTCAGAGATGTTTTAGAGCAGTGCGCCCTTCAAGTGCATATAGATCAGCTAGGATCCTGTTAATACACCAGTTCATACTCAGCAGGACTGGGTTGGGTCAGGGATCCTGCATTTCTAGTAATCTCTTATGCTCGTGCTTATACTGCTGGTCCACAGACCACACTTTGAACAGCCAAGATTTACAATAAAATGTATGGTAACATGGTCTTGATTTTTTTTTAAAGATTTTATTTATTTATTTGACGACAGAGATCACAAGTAGGCAGAGAAGCAGTCAGAGAGAGAGGAAGAAGCAGGCTCCCCGCTAAGCAGAGAGCCTGATGTGGGGCTCGATTCCAGGACCCTGGGATCATGACCTGAGCTGAAGGCAGAGGCTTTAACCCACTTAGCCACCCAGGCGCCCCCATGGTCTTGATTTTATGACGATAACATGGTCTTGGATTTAAAAACAATTAATATGAAAGGAATTGGACAATACCCACAAAATCATATATCAAGCCAGTCAGACTTTGATTAAATATTGAAAATTCCACAAAGAGATGGATAGAACATTTTTGTAAAAAAGATACACTTAGGGGCACCTGGGTGGTTCAGTGGGTTAGACCTCTGCCTTCGGCTCAGGTCATGATCCCAGGGTCCTGGGATCAAGCCCCGCATCGGGCTCTCTGCTCATCGGGGAGCCTGCTTCCCCCTCTCTCTCTGCCTGCCTCTCAGCCTACTTGTGATCTCTGTCTGTCAAATAAATAAATAAAATCTTAAAAAAAAAAAAGATACACTTAACATTTCTACCTCTCTGAAGATTTGGGTGAACATTTTCTGAGGCCAACGTGTGATTCAAATTTTTTAATCTTTACTAATGATCCTGACCATATCCTTCCTAATGAAACAAGAAGCAATTGTTTTCCTAATCTTCTTCACTTCCGAGTATTGGTGAAGAGTTCAATAAATGTCAGTGTCCAATTAAATAATGCTTTATAAACTTCATATGAGAGCGGGTGTTTAAACTTAGCCTCCCTACCTTTTCTTAATCTAGGATGACAGCCTCTCTGTTCTTTCCTCTGCGATGAGCAATGTCCTTGTATCTTCACAGGTCAATGGGAAGGATCTCTCAAAGGCCACCCATGAAGAGGCAGTGGAAGCTTTTCGAAATGCCAAGGAGCCCATTGTGGTCCAGGTGCTAAGACGAACACCTCTCAGTAAACCAGCCTATGTAACGGCCCCAGAAGTGCAGCTCATGCATGCTAGCACCCAGACAGACATCACCTTCGAGCACATCATGGCTCTGGCAAAACTTCGGCCGCCTACCCCTCCAGTGCCAGACATCTGTCCATTCCTGCTCTCAGACAGGTATTTTTTTTTCTGTCATTTTTCCCACAGCCCTATTTGTTTTCACTCAGCATTCCCAGTAGGTGTTAGAGAGAATCAGTCACACTAGCAAGCTGACCATTATAGAGACAGGCTCTCAGTTCTCTTTGGAAAACGTCTCCATCGTGTCTATATCCAATTAGATCCCAGCTGGCCCTGAGAGTGACTTTCCCTGACCCACAGTTGCTTCACATTAGGTATCATGCTTGCTGCGGAGCAATGAAAAATTCTGGCTCTGATTAGTTCATCTTCATATTTCCAGCCATCAAAAACCTCATGCTACTCGTGAGCACCGGTCAGGGAAATAGCTTTTCTCACCAAAGCTGCCAAAAATCTTATTAAGACTGACACAGAAGTGGCGTGTTGGCACTCTGTTCTCCTCTGTGGGTCGCCTCTCTCTCTTTCACTCTTACTTTTCTCTTCTTTAAAGGAAAAGCTAGGAAATTAATTTAATTAAAGTGCAATTCTCCAAAGAAAGCAATTACCCAATATATTCAGATGTCAACAAAAGATTCTGACTGTCAGTGAGTAAGTATAAGGGCTGTGAAATCAGAATCTATTAAAGGAATATCTTTTCCCACTTTTTTACCTAATTTAAAGGCAGGTCGAGAGATTTTATTCAAATAATCTTACCTGTACAGTCTTATTTTATGAGGAAGTATGTTTTGCCTCATACATTTTGCTCTGTGCGCTATGCAGCAAATATTCAAACATTAGAGGGAGTTTGATTTATAAGAACAATGGTCTCTTTAGGCTGCATTTTCATTGCCTCCTGCAATCCATTCTGCACTCTGTAAAACACAGATCTGATCACTTCCCTGCCCTTTAGTGGCTTCTGTTAGGTTCGTGTCAGTGGTCCACATGTGTGCATTAAATCACCTGGGAATTTTAAAAAGGCATATCAGTGCAATGCCTGAATCCCACCTCAGACCAATCAAAAAGGACTTTTTAGAGTGAGCCCCAAGCGCCAAATCTTTTTGCCGAAATCTCCCTAGGCAATTTTAAGGCACAGCCATGTTTTGGAAACCACTCCTTGAAACTTCAAGTTCCAGGAGGGCAAGGACCCTGTTTATCTTGCTTCGTACTCCTTCCAAGCAACCACTACTTATCAAATAGCCCCCTTTATCCGGCACTGGAAGTAGGTGCTGGGCATGCAACTGGGAACGAAAATAAAGTCACCACCTACCTTCTAGAGGAGGAAAAGAAGAATACACAGGCAAACAAATACTGAATATTGATAAGTGCTACCTGATGCAGAGGAGCCTTCCAATAAACACTCCTTTAAATGAATAACAGCTAACATTTATTAACTAATTTGGCATGTTTTTGGTAATATTACAAGTGTTCTACATTTATTAACCCACTTAGTCCTCACAACAGTCTTTAGAGGGAGTGCATTGTATTATTACCATCACAGATGAGGGAAGATGTTAAGTAATTTGGCTGAGGTCACATTGGTAGGAAGTGATAGGGCCAGGCTTCTGAGCCTAAGAGGTCTGACCCCACTACCCACTCTCTAAACAGATATCCTATGTCGCTCTCCATAAGTCCTGCAGATCTTAGCTTAGAGGCAACCTCTTCTAGCAAACTTCCTAGAACTACAGTAGGAACATCCTCCCTCCCATGTGCTCTCAGATTCCATATTTCCCCTGAAGTCTCACATTTCACATTTGACATTCCCACCTTACTGCTCTACCCAGTGCATAGGGCAAGGATTGGGTTTGGTGTACCCACAGATTTCTAGCCCTCAGCAGAGGGCCTAGCATCTGGTAGACAATAAATGTTTATTGAATGAATAAGGTGTTCCTTGTAGCAGGGCTCCCTTCTTACCAACTGAAAGACAAGAGAAACCCATTAGGTTTCCAAAGCAGCAAGCTTAATGGTTTACCAGCCCAAATGGGTTTTCAGAGCCAGTCTAAATTTAAGCAAGGACAGTTTACCTGTTAGACCAGCAAGCAAAATGTTCCATGTACTGCTTTTGCTGTTAGGGTTCACATCGATTAGCCCTATGTGGAGATGACAGCCATAGATAGCAGTGAGAAGAGATGGTAGAATGTTTATATTGAGGGTGTGAGGACCCCCGGATGCATCTCTTGTGCACCTTTGGGCTAGAGATAAGGAAACGATTTATACTACTAACCAGTTTTTCATTAATGTCCACCCTGGTGGAGCTTGGAGGTCACACCTGCCACAAACTTGCTTAATTGCACTGAGTCTTTTTCACTAACTTCTAGAAATAGAGATGCCCTCGTGTCCTTTGCCTTTAAACTATACTTGACCTTCACATGGTCTAAAGTATAGGGTCTATATCATAGCATATAGCAATTTTAAAGCACTTCTATAAATTACTTACAACATTTTTCTGAAGTGAGATAAATAAAATGTATGTACAATGCCCCAGTTCCCCCTCATTTCCTTTAATCCTCTGAATTTTTGGAAGGGATTATGAAACCCTATGGCTTATAGGAATTTCCAGCGAGGTGTCACCATGAATGCTGATTAATATTTGTGCACGGGCCCTCTATCAAAGAGGGGGAAATGTGGGTTATGAGGGAGAACAAGGAAGGAGGTCTTAAGGTTGAGGGCAAGGCAAGTATGTTTTACAATCTGAAAAATAGGTGCTTTTGAAATCAGATTTCAAAAAACAGTTTGGGGCTGTGTACTAGGAAATGGGTAGTACTTCATTATAAAAACTCCTTTTTGGGTAAACTGTGGCCTCAGAAGCCACACACCCATGTATGGAGCAAGTCACATTTGGTGGAATGGAAGCAGGCCAGGGAGTATCCTGCACCATGGCTGGTCAGAGATTTCACATCAGACTCTTTGGAATGCAGTTCTGGCCATGGGCCCTTCCTCTTGGTATTTTCTCAGAAAAATCAAACTGACGGACCCCATGGAGGGGAGAAAGAAAAGCAATCGCTTTTTGTGAGCTTCTAATTCACTCAAAGCCTAGATTGTTACAGGTCTTATGGCAAAGCAGAGAAAACAAGTGAAATTCTAAAATCAGTTTTAATCTTGAAAACAACCCTTTTTATCCATTTCTATCATCTCGCTACATTCCCCACAGCTGCCATTCTCTTCATCCAATGGAGCATGAATTTTATGAGGACAATGAGTATCTTTCCAGCTTGCCTGCCGATGCAGACAGAGCAGAGGACTTTGAATATGAGGTAAGATCATTTTCACACCACTTCACGTTTCTTCGTGAAGTTATGGTTGAGGGGTTTTGCACAACAAAGAAAAATTTAACCTATTACTGTGAGAAATATTTTGTCTATTACATATTGAGGGTAAGTTTTTTTTACCTATTGTTTGGGCTGTTTGTGTCTAGTATTTTAAATATACTGGAAAACATTTTTATAATATAAGCTTGAAAATGATTTGCTTGCATTTTTCTTGACTTTCATAAGTAGTATTAGGGTAGCCACTTTTTTTTCTTTTTACTGTAATAAGGTAATTTCCAAGTAGAGTTTGAAAAAAAATTATATTTAAAACCAAGATTGTACTTCTGTTTTCATTCATTGTAGGGTATTTTGATTTTAGTTGACAAACTAAAATTGTTTTATATTAGGTATATTTTCTTTCACTTATTCAACATTCTCTTTATTTGTGACCCAAATATATACCATAAAAAGTAGTTTCACTGACTTTCTAGAAAGAAGAATGGTCTAATGCCCCGTTGTTTAGCCTTCACACCGTATATGGTAGAGTACCTAGACTGTGATATACAATAATTCCAAAAGCCCATCGATTAATTATTTAAAAGCTTTCACAAAAGTTAAAGGATTTATCCTAATATTTCCTCTTCTACTGCCGTCTATAAATCTTTGAAAGGTTTCAGACCACTCTGACATTTGGAAATAAAGTAGATTGGGAAGGTAAAGAAGCTTTGGTAAACAGGTAGAGAACCTATGATTATCTGCCCTTTTAATGCTTTAGATGATGTCATACAAGTTCAGCAAAATGTTCTTTTCTGTTTTACAACCTGGAAATCCTGAAATCTCTTCCCTTAGGAGGCTCTGAAATCAAATAAGGCCGATTCCATGAAGCTCATCCAAAGCAAATAGACATTTATTTGAAATCTTCGCCCCACGAAAGTCATTGCTGGGGATTACCGAAATCATTTGTGTGATGATACCTAGCATCTGAGTAGATGGTTTCAGCATTATTGTTGTTGTTCCTACTAATTTTTTATCCCTTTTCCATTAAGTTGATTGGAAAGTTTTATTTTATAAATCTACGCAAGGACTGGTATGCACTGAAATATCCATTAAGTTTTGTCTTTTCATGAAAAACAAATTACAAAATTGAGTCACTTACCCAAATAATTCAAGATTAAATGATGTTTTCCTTTCAGCTAATGAATACTTTGGGTTTAGGGACTGGAATTACCTAGCTCACTTCAGCTTTTTATTTAGTTTGTGCCTTCAAGCTTTATTAAAAATAAATCTGTATTCGGAGGGAGGGCATGGAAGAAAGACTTGCTTAGGCTAGTGGGTTAACAGTAAAAATTATGTTAATTAATTAACATCTCATTGAATATTCCAGTGCAGACAGATTTCCTTACCTCTCTGTAGGGCTTACTGTAGCTGAAGCACATCCTCTTTTTTGAACAGTATAAATCCCTAATAGATGCCAGCCTCAGTATGATGACAGTGGTAAATGCTCAGACAGGTCCTCTGTAGCCTGTAATCTCAACTAATCACAGCATCATAGTCATTAGTTTGCTGTCAGCTGTGATTCTCTTGCCGAAGGCGTCTTTCTGAGTGATTGAAATAAGAATGTTCCTGTGAAATTTAAATAAGGAAGACGTTACTGTGACAGGCTTCAATCACGAGAAAGGATGCATTTGAAAGCATCCTACATGGTTAAACAGAGGGGCGGAGGCATGGGGGAGTATCCCAGGGATCATTTACCAGGTCTCGGAGAGAATAATGGCTCTACCTAGCACTCCTCAGTCTGTCCCGGTTACGAGGCAGAGTGGCCCACACCATCCCTCACGGCTGAGTGAGATTAGATGGTAAAATCTAGCCCATGGCTGTCAGCATTGCTGATCACCGTGGATGCCACATTGAGTGGGGAGATTTCGAAACCACAGTCCCGTGGTCTGCACTGTTGTACTTAGACGCACACCAGACACGTGCCTCTGTGACCAGCTAAGACGACCTCGGCTCCCTCAGAGCTCTGAGGATGCAGTGGTCCAGCCCCTTCCAGGACTGCTTCTGTGCCTCTTAGAGAATATTACAGGCAACAGGCCTAATGGCCAAAGAGAGAACTTCATCTCAAAAAAAGATAAGACTTCTCCTCAACCTAGACACGAACGCACATCAACAGGCCGTTGAAGAAGGTGAGGAAGGTTCCCTTTCCATCTGTTCCCATTCGTTTCTACCTTCAGTAGTTAATGAGCACTTAAAATAGGCCACGCTCTTATCTAAATAATCGATTGATGAAGCCCCGGCAGGGGCAGCTTAACCTGCCTAGAAACAGGAAAGACACCATCTGTTCCGGGATGGGCAGGGCTAATGGAGAGCAACTGTGTGGGTAATGGAGGAAGGAAGTGCATGGTGTTGGGACGGGGTCTTGATGTCTTATGCAAGGAAGTTGGGGAAGGCCTCTCTCATAGGAAACTTAAGGGAAGTAAGAGAGCAGCCACGTGGGAAGGGCCAGCACAAAGGACCGGAAACGGAAGCATGCCCAGTGTGCTTAAGGAACAGCAGAGGCCAGTGCTCTAGCAGCCTGGACAAGGAGGAGAGCGGAAGGAGGAGAAGCCAGAGGGAGGAGGGGCTTATCTTGAGGCACCTTTCACTTTTCCCATGAGGATGGGAAGTTGCTGTAGAAGAGCTGAAACCCTACCAAAATTCCTCTGGTTGCCAGAATGAATCTAATGGTTGCAGGGGGATTTGGGGGGGGGGGGCGGTGTTGGGCGTAGGAAGCAAAGGCTGCAGCGGCATAGTCAGGCAAGCCAAGGTGGATGCCCGGGGAAGGTGAGGCAGAAAGGGCTGAGGCATGGTCTGGAAAGACAGCATCCATCCCTGGGCATAGGGTTTTGCCTAAATGTCCATGTCTCCATCATTTGCCACCAAGCTGCAGTTAGATTTGGGCTACAGATCTGGGCTAAAAACGGGATTTTCCTTCTGACTTTTTAAAAAACAAAATACCATAGGCCGAAGGGAAACACAACTTCTGGCATCCGCTGGAACTAGCATAATAAACCCACTCTTTAAAAAGACAGCATTTCTGAACTTGCTAAAATGCCAACTGTGTAACTGTAGAGGCCCCTTTGTAAAGACCTACTTGCTATGGACTCAGTGAACCAAAGCTGAGCTGTCAATCTTGTGCCTACATATTTAGGGACTTTGAGTGCCTGGATTATTGACCCAATAGACCAAAACAGATCTGACTCTCTTGTAAATACATATTTAGGGACTTTTTAACATGCAGATTATTGCATCGATAGACTGTAACAGCTCCCTTCAGAGCCATGATGGGCAGCAAATGCTTCTTTGGAGATATTATAGTCAGCGTGTCAATGTTATGGTGACTCTGGTGCGTCAGGGACCTCTATGAAATTTTAATGACACCCATATCTCACCGTGGCCTATCACCACTTTGCCTAGGAAAATTATTTGACTGGCTTTAAAATTTCCTCACTGTGCTCCAGAAAAGTCTCAGAGGACCAGTCTGCATTAAAAGACTCACAGCTTTAAGTCTGTTCTCTTCTATAAAAGATGGCCCTTGTTCTCTAATTAAAAATGATTAAGGATTTTAATTTTATTTGTGAGAGAAATAATAAAAATATCAAAATTTAAATAATGCACCCATCCTAAGAGTCAGGGTGCCCCGTACCACTGAAATACTACTGAGGATTAAGCATCTTCTCTTCTTTATTTTCAACTTTGTGCACTTTTTTCCTAGAGCCAGCTAAAGGTTGAAATAAATCATAAATAGCCCTTAGCAACTCAGAGGCAGATCTCAAATCCAGCCTCTACCAGAAATAATTTAAAGGGAAAGGCTTCAAGAAATAGAGAGCCCTTTCATCCAACCCCGAATAAAGATATGTTTGCCCCTGCCGGAGTACAAGGAAGATGCTGAATTTTCTGCAGCATTTACCATTAACTCTCAAAAGTCAGTGTGCTAGAGAAGAGTCAGAGAAGTAATATTAGACTAATAGTAAAGTCCAACATTTTGATAGCATAAAACATCAGGTTAGCCAAGACAAGCAAATAATTTAAGTAGCACTTCAAAGTTTGGTGGTTTTCATCACCTAGAAATGCCACTCAAAACCATTTCTACTCCTCCTCCTGAGATCAGGCTAAATACCCAAGAACCTGAATTAAGTGTACATCAAGTTCCCCTTCTGAACACGTGGTCATCAGAATGAGAAGGAATTTAGAAGTTGGCTTGAAGAGGTGTTAAAAGTAGAAGGGTGTGGAGGGCAAGTGATTGTCAGGGTTCTGTGTATATATCAACTGAAAACCAAACCCAGCCTCCTACATAGAAATAGGAAAGAGCATTTAGCACATTAATTAGGTTCTTCTTGACAATTCTTATGCACAGTATAATAAACCCTGTGCTATGCTGAGAAAGGTCATTTTACAAAATTTGTTTTCCAGACCTGGATCCCTGTGAATAGGTGCAGAATATTTGTGACAAGCTGAGTAGATAATCTCTCTCGTACACAGTTAAAGAAAAGAGAATTATGAATCAAGGAGATGGTCATTCAAAAAAATAACAAGAGGATAAATATTAACTAGATTTCGGTCATATTTTTCAAGCAGCTTTATGACTGTGAAACAAACTTAGGGAAAAATTCATGTGTGTGTGTAGAACTTGGTGGCTCCTTTCTAGGCTGTGAGGGCAGAGACCTTATCTGTCTGTCTGTCATCGCATCACATCACCCATTTCATAGTGGGTGCTCATATTTGATGAATGAACAAAGGAGGATTCCTGTTGTTGTCTGCATGGACCAACTTTTGAGCAATGCAGTCCCTTTGGACCTTTTTGTACAAGGGAATTGGAAAGGAACCTGGGACCACCATGCAGTTACAACAGATATCCTCTCTCTTTCTCATAGGTATATGTTCCTTTTTTATTAAGTTGATACCTCTCTGCAATGTCTCCCTATTTGTGCACCCCCAACCCCAGTCTCTGGAAACCATCTTTTGACTCTGACCCTCTGTTTCTGTGAGTTTGACTTGTTTTTTTCTTTTTTTAGATTCCACATAAAATGATACTGTGCAAATTTATCTTTCTCTGACTTCTTTCGCTTAGCATAATGCTCTCAAGATCCATCTCAATTGTAGCAAATGGCAGGATTTCCTTCTTTCTTACAGACACACACACACACACACACACACACACACACACACACCCCACATCTGCTTTACCTGTTCATCCACTGACAGACACTTAGTTGTTTCCATATCTTGGCTGTTGCGAATAGAGATATTTATCTTTTATGTCAAGGGTTCTCTAATCCAAGCATCATTTTTGTTTCAGTTCAACACTTCTAAAGAAAGGTCCAAAATGCAGGAGAATGAGGAGAGAGATAAGAAATGAAATAGAATTTTAATGGTCTCCATGTAAATTCATTCCTGCCTATTATTATCTTATAAGAATCTCATACTTGATATGAATTTGATATATTCCCTAATCCACTCCAGTATTCCTTTATAACTTCCTCACCAAGGGATCATCCCACAAATTTATGAAACACAACCATGGACAGAGAACTGAGAGCCTCCCCAAGTAGCCAACCCTGACTCTGATGGTCTCTGGGAAATGTGTCAAGGCGTTTAAAAACCAATGCTGGAAAGAATATGTTTGGTGTGAGACATAATTTATAAAGAGATGATAATATTATCCATATGTGCATTGGATATTAGGGAAAAGAGGCAATAGTGCATAGAGTGTGAAAGTGTAGCATTTTCAGAATTATTTTGATTCACTGCGTGCTTTATATTTCACCAGTCCCTTTTATTCCACTTGTTAGTCACATTTTAGAATTATTAATGAAATATATGAAATAATTTTATACCACTTACCACTGGGGTAATAAAATCATCCATTTAAAAAAATCACCTTAATAGGTTTCATTCTTGTGGGAAATTTATTGAATTGAAAACCGATATAGATGAAGTGTGAAAATATTTTTATTACTTGAACATTTAAGATAAGATGGTATGCTATCAGAGTTGGCTCACTGAAGTATCTATTCATGACACTACCATTTTCTCAAGTTATAGCAGATTAAAATCTTAGTCATGGAAGGCAACCCAGAAGTTGTCATGTAGTGGGGCTTGTATTTCTAGACTCTCCGGGGCATGTTTCTTCTTCATATCACCACTGCTTCCTCTCTTGTGTAGGAGATTATCTCTAGGTTCTTTCTTGGTCTCCTGGGTTCAGCCCCCTAGCCTCTGCAGTCCATCCATTCACCACTTCCTGCCATACCAGCCCTTCTCAAACAGAGTTCTCATTGGGTCAGTCCCCCATTCATCATCTTGTATGATTCTACTACTTGAGTTAACTCTAAAATTCTCTGCCTGGCAGCAAAGGTCCTTCATACTCTGTCACCCCCTGCTTTTTCAGGCATCTTGGGGTCAAACTCTGCAGCCCTGCAATACTCAGAGAAAGCTGGGTACTTTCCTTCCTCTACACCTTTTCCTATGAGAATTTCTGCCCCTCAGATGCTTTCCTCATACTGTCCCACCACAGAACTACCATATCACATTCTATAATTATTTTTTGCATTATGCCTTGGGTTATATTTATTTATGTACATATCTTTTCCTTCTAAATAGTTTGTCTTCTTTAAAGAACTGGCCACTTTTAAGTATCTTTATATCACTGGGCGAGCCTACCTTCCACATACCTTAGCACACAGTGGACATTCAGAGATATTTGCTTGAGGAGTGAATAAATTACTGACATTGCTGCTACTGTTCTTATTTTGTAAGTATCCTGAACACAAATACAAAGGTGAAATGGTGGGGAAAGGGGAGAAGACAGCTGACAGAAAATAGAAATTTGAAGTAAAGTGTGAAAGTCTTTGATTTTCTCTTAATATTTCAATTAACAGTCTAATAATTGGAGTAAATGATTTTAAACATACATTCATGCCAGACTATAAAAAAAGAAAATTTGGATTTCGTGTTTTTGTTGCCATTCTAACAAGAATATGCATGTTTTACCTATACTTAGAAGCTGGAGAATCCTACTAACAGACAAGCTGACTTACATAGGTAAAGAATGACCGGAATTCAACTCCCTGGTAGGATAACCATACATTCTGGTATACCCTAAGCTATCCCCATGTATGGCTAAGTTCCACTTTAATTATGAGTAGCACCATCTTTCTTTCATCTTCAAAAATGTCCTAGCTACATACTACATTATATACTTGACTTAGTTTTGGTACTTGAACCTCAGTTGAGGCTGAAATTTTGTAATCACACTTTATATAATCCTAAAATTCCAAGCTGAGGTAACTCAGAATTTCTTAATTTGAAAACCCATGTTTATAAAATTGAAGGATTTTCCTAAGTTGTTATTTTCTATTAAAAAAAAAAAGTTCTCCATAGGAAGTGACTAGAAAGAATATCCATCAAAATTGTTGTAATTCTTTTAGATTTCTTACTGGAAGAAATGATATTGGGGCACCTGGGTGGTTCAGTGAGTTAAGCGGCTGCCCTTAGCTCAGGTCATGATCTTAGAGTCCTGGGATTAAGCCCCACATCAGTCTGTCAGTCTCCCTGCTCGGGGGAGTCTGCTTCTCTCTCTCCCTCTGCCTCTCCCCTCAGCTTTTGCGCTCTTTCTCTCTCTCTCTCTCTCTCTCTCTCTCTCTCAAATGAATAAAGTCTTAAAAAAAAGAAATGAGATTAGTATTATTGTTAATTTGTTCACGTAATTTCATAAAATAAATATGAAGCCCATCTATCTTTCACCTCACTGATTATGAGAACACTAAACTGTATTTCCTAAGAAAACAATGAAAAGCAAATTTAACCTTCCAAGTCGGTTGTTAAAATACTAGAAATCTAGATATAAGATGAAGATTCCTTCCACTACATATAGGAATTTTATCAAAATCCTGACATCCAATTTTGTTCAAAGATACTCATGATACACATTCAGATGATTGCTTTGGATTACTAAAAGGTGTTAGAGGTTGTGTTTAAGGTGAAAATTTGCATGTCAAATCATATTCCCCAATATCTCCTATTCTGCTTTCAAAGAACTATTTTCAAAGGGGCATAGAAAGGAGAGCTGTCTTTTCACTATAAAGCAAATTCCAGATAAGGATTCCAGTGTTTCCTCCAGAGGCAATATAATCTAGTTGAATATGTCCAAACAAGGAATGTGGTCCCAGTTCTAGCTCTGTCTCTTAAGGGACCATTTACCTCCTGAGTCATAGCATCTTCATATGTGAGCTCCATGGGGATACCAATAATATTTGGAATGATTTGTCTCATCCGGTCCGCCCATGTAACTCACTTGAGCAAAATGAGACAAACCCATAGTCAGATCCTTAAAATTTTACAAATATTTTAACATTTCAGTCCTATCAACCCCCATTTTCCAGATTTTTATAGAGAGTGTACACACTTAAGACACACATTGGTCTATGTCTAGTACCATACTTTACCAATGGGTAGAAAGTAGCACACCTCTCCATATTATCTCTGACTTTAGCTTTAATGTTTGGAACCAGCTGACCCATAAATATTTGCCAAGGTGAAATGGCAGTTGCAGGCTGTAGGCATTATAAATTATTTTATTTAAATACAGTATTTATTTTTTTAATTAGAAAAATATAGAAAACAATCCCAGTTTAGATTTTTTCCCACCAAATTACTGTCTTTGAAAAAATTTTGGAATCTTTAAAGAGGATGTGTTTTATATGGGCATGACAGTTCTCCCCTTTCTCCTTTAGACTTAAGCCCTTGGCAATTCTCTGGTCCATAATTATACAGTGAGTTCACTGATATTCACTATATATTAAATAATCAAACTTAATATAAATAAAAGAGACTCTTGCATGATCAATATAGATAGTGTGTTATGAGCCAAAGATTATGGTAAATCCAATGTATGTATTTGAAGTCCAAAATAAAATTTTAAGTACCATTTACTGCAGTTGTACCATTCAAGGTAACCACAGTTAACATTTTGTGTGTCTTACATTGTTTTTCCTATAACTAAAATTTCATCCTTTTGTTGGGTACTTACGTTTTTTCCCCAGGTTTCTTAGCTATAGAAAAATAGAGTGATCTGTGTCACGCATGAAACTTCATCTGCATTTTATTTTTTTCTAGCTTTATTGAGATATAGTTGACATATAACATTGTATAAGTTTAAGGTATACATCATGATGACCTAATATATGTATATGTTGTGGAATTATAACTGCAATAAGATTAATTAACACCTCTACGTTTCACATAATTACCTTTTTGTGTGTGTATGGTGAGAACATTTAAGATCTACTCCCTTAGCAACTTACAAGTATATAATACAGTGTTGTTAAAGTCAGCATGCTGAATGTGAAATTCTCAGAACTTATTCATCTTGGAGCTGGAAAATTTAACTCTTTGACCAATATTTCCCCATTTTCCCCACTTTCTGGTCCCTGGCAACCATGGTTCTACTCTGTTTTTGAGTTCAACTTTATTAGTTTACACCTATGAATGAGAATGCAGTATTTATCTTTCTTCATCTGGTTTATTTCACTTAGCATAATGTCCTTGAGGTCTACACATGTTGTTGCAAATGGCAGGATTTCCTTCTTTTTATGGCTGAATAGTATTCCATTGGGGGTGTATATCATATTTTCTTTATCTATTCATCCATCAATGTATGCTTAAACTGTTTCTGTGTGTTGGCTATTGTGAATAAGATTGCAATGAACATGGGAGTCCTGATATCTCTTCAATATCTTGTATTTGTTTACTTTGGATATATATACCCAGAGCGGGATTGCTGGACTATATAGCAGTTCTTTTTCTTAAATTTTTGGAGGAACCTCCACGCTGTTTTTCATAGTGGCTGACCAATTTCCAACCCCACCAACAGTGCACTAGGGTTTCCTTTTCTCCACTTCCTCACTAACACACTTGTTAGGTTATGTGTTTCTAGGAGGTTATTCATGTGTCTTCTAGGTTATCCATTTTGTTGGTATATGATGGCTCATAACAATCTCATGATCCTTTGTATATCTGTGGTCTCAATTATGGTGTTTCCTCTTCCATATCTGACTTTATTTATCTGAGACTTCTCTCTTTTTTTTCTTAGTCTAGCTAAAGGTTTACCGATTTTCCTCTTCTTAAAAAATCAGCTATTTTCATCTATTATTCCTGTTGTTTTTCTGATCTCTATTTATTTCTCCTAAGAAAATGGCTAACTTTGGTCTCAGTTTGTTCTTTTTCTAGTTCCTTGAGGTGTAAAATTAGAGTGTTTATTTGAGTTCTTTCTTTTCTTAATGTAGGCATTCATCACTCTAACTTCCTTCTTAGGACTGCTTTTGTTGCATTCCATAAGTTTTGGCATGTTGTATCTTCATTTTCTTTTTTTTTTTCAATAAACTTTTTATTTTCCTTTTGAGTTTGTCTTTGACCACTGGTTATTTAGCAGTATGTTTTTTAAATTTCCACATATGTGTGAATTTTGCTACTTCCTCCTGTTATTAATTTCTAGTTTCATACAATTATGGTCAGAAAAGATACTTAATATGATATCAGTCTTCTAAATGTGCTAAACTTGTTTTTTAAATTAATGTATAATCTATCCCGAGGAATATTCTGTGTATGTTTGAGAAAAAAGTGCTACTGTTGGATCAGATGTTCTGTATATGTGTGTTAGGTCCATTTGCCCTAAGGTATATTTGAAGTCCAATGTTTCTTTACTGGTTTTCAGCATTTCAATATTTCCTTACTGATTTTCAGTGTTTCCTTATTAGTTTCCGATTAATGATCTACCCATTGTCAAAAGTGGGTTGTTGAAGTCTGTATTACTGTATTGTTTTCTGTTTCTCCCTTCAGATGTGTAAATATTTGCTTAATATGTTTATGCTCTAGTGATGAGTACATATTACATTTACAATTACAACATCCTGTTGATGAATTGACTGCTTTATTGTTATATAATGACTTTCTTTGTCTATTGTTACAGATTTTGACATAAAGTCCATTTTATGAGATATAAGTATAGCTACCCCTGATCTCTTTTAGTTTCCACCTGCATAGATTATCTTTTTCCATCCTCTACTCTATGCCTAAGTGTGTCCTTAAAGCTGAAGTGAGTCTCTTGTAGGCAGAATATAGTTGGGTCTCTTGTTTTTTAATCTAGCCGGCCACTCTCTGCCTTTTGATTGGAAAATTAATCCATTGGGGCGCCTGGGTGGCTCAGTGGGTTAAAGCCTCTGCCTTCAGCTCTGGTCATGATCCCGGGGTCCTGGGGTCGAGCCCCACATCGGGCTCTCTCCTTGGCGGGGAGCCTGCTTCCTCCTCTCTCTCTGCCTGCCTCTTTGCCTGCTTGTGATCTCTGTCTGTCAAATAAATAAATAAAATCTTAAAAAAAAGGAAAATTAATCCATTTACATTTAGAGTAATTATGGATAGGTAAGGATTTAGTAATGTTATTTTATTAATTGTATTCCAACTGTCTTAGAGTTCTCTTATTCCTTCTTCCTCTCTTGCTGACTTCCTTTGTGAACTGATGAATTGACTTTGTGGTGGAGGTAGAAATAAGAACAAAGAGACAAAAATGTTTCTTAGCTAAATATTTGACAAACATAAGATTTTATAGTTATTCTCATAAATAAATAAGCACTGGGTCTCAGTTTCTAATCTCTGCACCCCCTTCCATTGACTTATTGTATTATTATTGCTTGTTCCCACTTTGGGCTCCCCTATAAATCTCTGATATTCCTCAGTGTGGAGGACCTTGTCTTATGCATCTTTGTCTTCCAAGTACCAAGCACATAGTGGACTTATTGAAACAATAACTAAATTTTAAATATAACTTTCAGGCTAGCAAATGTAAGGCTTATATGACTAAGGAGGTTTAGAGTTACAGCTCTTTAGATGTTAATCATTTTTTCATATAGTTGTTTTATTTCTCAAATGAAATACTAAGGAAAATAAAACTTTTTCTGGTTAGAATTCGAACTTACTATTTACTGTTCTAATATGCATAGCTAAACATATCACATAGACACACACACACACACACACACATTGTCACAAAGCCTCTGACTTTGTCTTTTCATTGGCTAGCAGGGTGTTTAGAATGTGGTGATGAAGCAAATAAATATTTTGGCCCATTTTAAACCCAGAGAAAAATGTCAATTATAATAATGATATTTACAGATGAAGCACTAGAAAGCAGTATTTTTAAATACAACATAAAATACACGCATAATCATTATAAATGGAATAGATTGAGAGAATGTAAAAATGAATGGCACAAAGTTGGTAATCACTTTAATTGAACTGAGATATGATACTTAACTATATAATCGGATTTTAAATGACCAGATTTCATCTCTTAGGACAAGACATTTAAGGCAATATGTGTTTGTACTTGGTTGATGCAAGTTATAGAGTCCACTATTTCAGAAGCCAGGCCTAATTGTGAGTTGAAGTTCTACAGCAGAAATTATTCACCAAAGTTTAAAATTTGATCAGTCCTACAAATACTCTTACCTGTGTTTTTATTTCATTGTCCTTGCCCTCTTGCAGATACTCCCTTTTTATTTCTATTTGTTTTTCAGTAGCCAAACCTTGAAAGTTAAATCTATAACTTTTTTTCTTTGTTCTGAAAAACACATTGAAACCATTTGCTCTTTCACTTTCCTGAGACCAGGTTTTAAAGTCTAGAGTCCACCCAGTAGGAAATGAAGGCTTCTATGGGAAGCAATAACAAAAGGGGGATTGCCATAAATAGCTTATTTTTAAGAAGTGTGCACTTTAGGGACACCTGGGTGGCTCAGTTGGTTAAGCAGCTGCCTTCGGCTCAGGTCATGATCCCAGCGTCCTGGGATCGAGTCCCACATCAGGCTCCTTGCTCGGCAGGGAGCCTGCTTCTCCCTCTGCCTCTGCCTACCACTCTCTCTGCCTGTGCTCGCTCGCTCTCTCTCCCTTCTCTCTGACAAATAAAAAAAATAAAAAAAAATAAAAGAAGTGTGCACTTTAGAAATAAGAGCTCTCTTTTCAAATGTAAAAGGATATTAGTATTCAGATAATAATAATAGATATAGATAATAACAATATCCAATAGATATTGGAGGCAGAACTTTAAAATAAAAATAGATAAACACATTTAGATAAAGAACAATTAAGTGGTATTTGGACAGAAGAGAATTAAGAGAACTTTGACATGGTGGAATTTGAACCACAAGAAGACCTTAGAAGCCCACCTGATTACTTGACAAAGGAAACTGAAGCCCATTAAGGTTAAAAGACTCACCTACCATAGCTAATTAGTAGCAGATACTAGACATGAATTTCTTCTTTTTCATAAAAGAAAAAATTTTTTATGATTATAAAAATAGCAGATATTCATTATTTTATTTTCTCATTCAAATTCCCCCTTGGCATGTAATTGAGTAGGTGTTCTTTCCTAGAGTGTATAATCGTCAAGAGTATATAATATTTCACCTTCTCTCATAAACTAACTAAAATTAATATGTCCTATAAAGTGTGATTGCCTGTGATTTATCTTCTGAGAGAGGTCTAAAACCCCTGAATAACCTTTGGAAGGATAGTGTGTTTTCCAGAGGATGTTTATGAGTAATCAAAGGATCCATGGACAGCTGTTGAGCCTTTTTGCAGCCAGGAAGTTGATAATCCTTAAAGAACTTTTCTTCCTTTGACTTATACATAATACCTGCCAAATAAAGACAGTTGGGAATCCTTTTAAACAAAAGTTTTAAATATGCTTTAGGAACATAAATGAGCAAGGTAGTTGGGAAATTTAAAAGAAAACTGTGATTCCATGACTGGGGATATCATTAACTGGTCACAATTGGGAAGGATTTAATAGGCTTCCTATTTGCTTTGTACAGAAATTAATATAATCTCTTTCTCCAAAATGAAAGCAAAAGGGACTTCTAACTTTGGTTTCTCTCCTTCAGATAACCCAGAGTTTCCTATTACTTTCTTCTGTGTTGACTTGAAGGCTTAAATTTCCAAATGCTATGATTTAGAATTTTTCTACCTTAAATATTTTTAGTAATGAAATCTCATGCAATAAATCTGCTGTGGGAAGGGTAAATAAGTTCAAAGACATAGAGTAATTCATAGAGGTGGTAGCACATGTGGATATTCAATTAGTCTTACTATCTGACTCTCATAGGAGGAAATGCATGAATACCACTTTTTCAAAAACCAGACTGGCCATTCCAGATTGTGGTTCTATTCTTTATGTGTGTCAAAAAGAAAGAAAGCCATACGTTCTCTCAAGGACTTTTCTCAGGTCCGGAGACATTACTTTTAGAATCATTTCCTGTCATTTTTCTTAGTGATCTTGAACACATGCATAACTGTATAGTAGCCATATAACAAAGTGTAGGCTTCCGTAATATAATAATGCTGATGGATCCATACCTGTTGGATATCAGATTACTCAACTGAAAAAGGTTCTAGAACATTTTCTGGCACCCAAAGTATTTTGTTTTATATTCCAACTACATAAAATAAATTACCTTCATTAAGTCATCATTTATTGTCTCCTATTAGTAACCTACCATTAATTTGAAAGAAAACCCCTCAAAAATTTTGTTCCAACAAATCAAAGTCTGATTGTATTGCTCTAATTGGAAGAAAATTATATTTAGGTATATTTGGAATCAGCCTGAAGTAGGCTTAACTCAAACTCCACTGTACAATACCTGTGTGACCTCTCTGAGCCTCAGGTTCCTCAGCTGTGCAAAGAAGATAGCGTTAATATATGTTATTGTTGTTGTTATTGTTATTGTTGTTGTTATTGTTATTGTTGTTGTTGTTGTTGTTGTTTTTAAGTAAGTTCTGTGCCCAATGTGGGGCTTGAACTCATGACCCTGAGATCAAGAGTCACAAATAAGTACTTAATATTAAGCGAGATAATATATGAAACCATGTGGTACAATAGTTGGGATGGAGATTAGCTAGCTAGCTAGCTAGCTAGTCTACCATTTAGAATTAGAATCTTTGGGGAGCATATATATTGGTTGCAGCCACTATGGAAAACAGTATAAGGGTTCCTCAAGAAGTTAAAACTAGAGCTATCCTATGATCCAGCAGTCCCACTTCTGGGCATATATCCAAAGAAAATGAAATCACTATCTCAAAGAGATTATCTTAAAAACAATCTAAGTATCCATCATTGGATGAATGGATAATGGAAATGTATATGCAGATGATGGAATAATTTTCAGCCATGAAAAAAGAAGGAAATAACTAATGCTCAGTGAGATAAGTAAAAGACAAACACTGCATGTGCTCACTTATATGTGGAATCTAAAATGGCCAAACTCAAAGAAATAGAGAGTGGAATGGTGGCTGCTAGGGACTGAGGGTTGGAGGAGATGAGAAGGTATTGGTCAAAGGGTACAAACTTCCAGTTATAAGATGAATAAATTCTGAGGGTCTAATGGTGATGGTAATTAACAGTACTGTATTATACACTTGAAAATTGTTAAAACAGTAGATATTAAATGTTCTCCCCACCAAAAGAAAGAGGTAATTATCCAAGGTGTTAAGTAACCTTATTGTGGTAATCATTTCACAATTCACACAAATCATCACATTATACACCTTAAACTTACATGTTGTGCGTTATCATACATGTTTTCAACATATAACATGTAACTTTAAACTTTTTTCCAGCTTTATTGAGATTGATGATAAAGATTGATATTAAAAGTTGGAAAAAGGCTAAGAAAAAAATAAAATTGCACTCTAAATTCTCAGTCCTTCTGCATGCAAATACTGATCATGGTACCCCATAGTATACGATTAAACATGCAGGATTTTTACACTTTTATATTTTATTTTTCATATTCCACTAAATTTAGCTTTTAGAGCAAAAATTTTGAAATGACTTCCACTTCTACTGTGAAATAAAGATGTTCTCCTTTTATCTTTCTGACCCAGTTAAGTTCAGAAATACTTTTGAGCAATATGATATTTCAGATTCTATGTGAGAATTGGAGAGCCAAAAATAAATAAATAAGACACTGACTTCCGTCAAGGAGCTCACAGTCAGATGTGGAAACCAAAAGTCATATATAATTACACTACTGTGAGCCATGCGCTATAATATGCAGAAGTGGTACAGAGAAGCCAGTGACTAACTCTTTGAGAAATGGTCAAAGAGGAAATGGTACCTGAGAAGCATTTTGAACAAGCAGACATTTAAGGGGAGAGCAAGTACAAACACGTGAGGGCATCAACAAGCCCAGCCGGTTTAAGGGCCTTCATAGATCAGTCCAATTAGAGAGTAAGTTTTGAGAAGTAAAAAAAGATATAGGATAAGGCTGGACAAGTAGGCAGGGGACAGATAAGGAAACACTTAAAAAAAAAAAAAAAAGACTTTATTTATTTATTTATTTATTTATTTATTTATTTATTGGAGAGAGAGACAGGGAGACAGAGCACGAGCCAAGGGAGGGGCAGAGGGCAGGCTCCCCTCTGAGCCTGGAGCCCGATGCAGGGCTTGATCCCAGGACCTGAGCCAAAGTCAAATACCTAACTGACTGACTCACCCACATGCCCGGAAACACCTTTTATATCATAATGAATACCTTGGGCTTTTACTACAGGCCGTGGAAGATAATTCATGCTAGAAGAGGCACCATGGAATCAGACTGGTGTTCCATTTAGATACAGTTTGGTAGGCATGTGTAGGACCAGTTTGGAGGAAAAAAACCCAAAGAAGAGACACAAATTAGGGGTCAATTTCTATGGACCAGGTATGAAACAAAAAAGATTGGAACTAAGGGAGTGTCAATGGTAGAGTTTAAAATCCAGTAAATAAATTGTTGGCTTTTTTAAGTAAGCAAAAACTATGTAGGTGTTATCTTTCTCCTGCATGGCAAGTGGTTATGAGCCCAGCTACTAACCAAAGTCATTCCGGCAAACTTGACATCTGGCATGACCTGTCCTCTTTGATAAATGTCCCAGGGAGTCAAGACCGTCACCTGTCAAAATTGATAAGTGAGGCAGCAGCAGGGACCACAGTCTTATTTGTGAGGGCATAGCTGCCAGTGCTTCCAGCCTGTTTACCTCTAGACTGATCTGTCTTGCTCTGAGACTTTTCTATTTCCACCCAAATAGCCCCGAAATGCATTGAGGCTACGCCTACCTATGCGAGATACTCATTCCGGACTCGTCTACAAATGTGGGAGGAGGATAAAGAGGCTACTTTCATTAGGCTGTTTCACAACTGAAGAGTTTCAATATCTTTAAAAGGGAAAGAGTGAATTTGACCAATTCTCTGTAGGCATTTAGCAAAATAGGTAGTAAATTCTGTGAAATAGAAAAGCCCAAGGGATCACTGTGCAATGTACTTCTAAAATCCTAAAATGCTCATTACCTCACACATGGAAGGTATCTGAGGAATAAGGAGCCACTTTTTGATTAAAAGGACTTAGTTCTGAACAATAGAGTGGCTGGTATTTTTAAATTAAATACACAGGAAGACACTAAAACCTCATCTTCTGCTTTTGTGAAGGAAAGAAATGAGAGTCTCAGAGGATCACCCCCACACTGATGAGAAATGCACAGCACAGTTCTGTACAATAAACTTTTTCTTTCTCTTCTCTTTACTAATGAGATTGTGGTTCTCTATGTACATGAACACGTTGCTTGCAAAATCTAAGAAGGAAAGAACTGAAATCTGAATAGAGCAACGGCGGGACCCTGGTCTACTCATGGTGTGCTCATGAACAAAACTTCCCTTCATGGTGGAAACTCAGACTTCTTAACATGGGCATTTTCTTTAAACGAGATGCTTGCAGCAGCTAGGGAAACTAATTATGGCAGGCATCCCCTCCTTCTCATCACCAGACCATTCTGCCTCCCATTAGTTACTTTAGGAAACCATATTTTGAAGATTCAACTGATCTTTTATTCTCTAGAAAGCAATTAATGATTCTTTGAAACTACCGTAGTCTTTACCATCCAGCCCAAGATGGTGAATTGCAAGGTGTTCTCTGTTACACAAGTTTTCAGTAATAGTTATAACCCTGGCAATGTTTGAAAGGTTTTGCTTTTCCTCTGTTGCAGATACTTCCCCAGTTGACAGTTGAAATGCCAGGTTTCATTGAGGTTTTTTTAAGTCCTCCCTATCATACTCCTTTGACATTCTCCTGCTGGAATTATTCCAAGACCTAATAGACTCCATCATTAGAAAACATTTTATAGTACTTAAAGCGGCTTTCCCTATGTTGAATTATATCCAGTGTTTCCCCTCCATTGCCCATTATGGAAGTAATTTGCAGAATTTCTTCAGTTTAGCCAGGAACATACAGAGGGAGTGTCTGCCTGGGTGCTGGGTACCAGCGGCATTGCCAAGCTGGAAGGGACAGAGCTCTAGTGAGGAGTATGTTTGTGTATTTCTGAATTTCCATGTGTCCCTAAATTACTATCTCTACATATTACACATGCTTCTTGTTCCCCTTAATAAGTTCATGGATACACATGCTTGCACAGGCCCTTTCCCACATATTTACTTGTCCTAGATTAGATAATGAGGTAAATTCGGATATGCCTAATAGTATTAAAAGACCAACAGAACGGCACGGTAGTGCTACAGTAAGTCATGTGCCCATGCGCCATCCTCTGTTTTTGTAAAAACTGTATCCCTAATAACTAGTATCACACACACTTAACACTGTTTTATAGAAGTTGTGTTGGGTTTTTTTCATTCATTCATGGAATGTTTATTTTTTACAGCATGTGGGGTAGTATAAAAGAAATGAGTATAAAATAAATATACAATCTCTGCCCTCAGTAAATGAACATCTATTATTCACTTTAAGTGTACTTTTTAAAATTTTTTATTTTTTTATAAGCATATAATGTATTATTAGCCCCAGGGGTACAGGTCTGTGAATTGCCACACACACTTCACAGCACTCACCATAGCACATACCCTCCCCAATGTCCATAACCCCACCACCCTCTCCCTACCCCCCTCCCCCCGGTCACCCTCAGTTTGTTTTGTGACAGTAAAAGTCTCTTATGGTTTGTCTCCCTCCCGATCCCATCTTGTTTTATTTTTTCTTTTCCTACCCCCCAAACCCCCCACGTTGGATCTCCACTTCCTCATATCAGGAAGATCATATGATAGTTGTCTTTCTCTGATTGACTTACTTCACTAAGCATGATACCCTCTAGTTCCATCCACGTCGTCGCAAATGGCAAGATTTCATTTCTTTTGATGCCTGCATAGTATTCCATTGTATGTATATGTGTGTGTGTGTGTGTATACCACATCTTCTTATTATTCATTTTAAGTGCACTTTAACGGTTTTCTTAGGGAATGCCTAGGTTTAGATGAAACATGGACAGTAAAAAACAAAATAAAAACAAAAAAGAAAACGGTATGCTTTTTGGCTGTATTCTCTCCCCTAGTTGTTTGGGTTCTTGAAGACACTTCTCAGAATTTTTCCAGACACTTCTGAGAATCCTCTGGGTGGGTCTCCTATGTGTTCTCAAACTGTCTTGTTACTACCCAGTAAAATCTGACGTTTTCTTTCCTTCTGGCTTCAAATGTGATGATCATATCCTCTGTGGGACCTAATGTTTTTGATGCCCACTCTCTTTCCCTCTATCCAGTTCAGACTGGCCCAGACAAGTTGCTTAGGTCACTGCATACACACCAAGCTTCATTGCAAGAGTTACCTCAGGGAGAAGTAACAGTTGCCTATCTTTATGCTTTTGGTGTAATAAAGAGCTAAGATATGTCTTCTATATTCACTTTTCTCTATTGTATTTTTAGGATAGTGACAGAAACCTGTAATGGCAGATCTGAAAATAGTCTCAATAATGCTATGCTACAACATCAACTTGCCTCCAAACAGAGATGCAGTAAACACCTGTCTAGTCAACACCCAGATGTAGAAAAAGAACCTTATCATGACATTGCAACCTTGTGCATGCTTCTCCCTAATCCTGTCTTTTTACCTTCTCCCTTGGGAGTAAGCATTATCCTGAATTTTATGGTTATCACTATCTTGTTTATCTGTATAATTTTGTGACATAAGTTTGTAGCTCTAAATAATATGTTCTTTAACTTTATATCTTTAAATATTTTTATGGCCATACTGAACGTATTCTACTTAAAGCCATGTTTTTTATTCAGAATTATGAGCCTAGTTGATCCAAGTTGTTATATATAGCTGTAATTCACTAATATTCACTATTATTATAGGATTAACATTTATGAAAATGGAACAGTTTAGGTACTCACTTGGTGGGCATTTGAGTTGTTTTCAGCTTTATAATGTTACAGTTTGCTATGAATAATCTTTTGTGTAGAGACTAGTGCATGTTAGAGCTTTCTAGGGGAACTCCTGGGTGTTGGATATGCACATTCACTAAGCAGTGAGCCCTGAGCCCATTTTAACTCATACCAGCATGAAGGTGATACTAGGCACCACATTCCCAAAAACACTTGGCATTTTTAGACTTATGATTTTCTCCAGACATAATTTTCTCCAGTTATCGTGTTGTGATAATTAGCTTTCACCGGGTATCATATTGTGGCTTAAAATCTTTCTCCTGAAAAAAATTAAAATATACTTTCTCTTGATTATTAATAAGGTTGAGCATCTTCTTATAAGTTTATTGGCCTGTTCAGTTTTCTTCTTCTGTATAACACCATTTTGGTATTTGCTCATTTCTATACTGGTTTTTTATTGATTGATTTTTTAAAAAATTCTTCATATGACAGATTGTGAAATCAGTCCTTTATTTGTATTACAAATACAGTTTCTCAGTTGGTGACTTGTCTTTTCACTTTTTCATGGTATCTTGTGCTTTAAAAAGTTCCTAATTTTAATATCATAAAACATGTTAATACGCTTCTTTATGGTTTATGCCTCCTGTATCTAGTTTAAGAAATCCCCCTTCTTTTATTTTGTATTCTGAATTTTTAAAAAAAAACAATTTTGCTCTTCACTTTAATCTTTGATTCGCACAGAAATTTTTTTTCGTATTTTTGTTATTTTTATTGTTGAGGTGGCATGAAGGAATGAATAAAGGAATCTCAAAAAGGTGAACAGATGAGGAGAAATATGGAGAGGAGGGAAGTTAATTATTTTGGGGGCTTTTTGAGTTTTTATTTTAATTCCAGCTAGTTAACATACAGTGTTATATTAGTTTCCAGTGTATGATATAGTGATTCAGCACTTCCATACGTCACCCTGTGCTCATCACGACAAGTGCGCTCCTCACTCCCCATCACCTATTTCACCCATCCCCCCATCCGTGCACACAGAAATTCTTTTTGATTATCGTTGAAGCTTGGGGCCCAAATTTTTTTTTCAGTGTGGATTACTTAGTCTCTTAGTACTACTAATTGAAAGTTCACATTTTGCTTGATATGTAATCACAACTCCATCATAAGTCAAGTTTCTGTGTAGGTGTAAGTTGATTTCTCCTTTTTCCTGTCTGTTTCCTTGGTCAGTTCGTCAAACTCTATGCCATACTATACTGTCTTAAGATGTACTGTAGCTTTATTCAAAATCCTTGTAGCTGGCTGGATAATCCTCTTACCTTATTCTTCACAAGTGTCTTCAGTATGCTTTGTCCTTTGAAGTTCATATAAATTTTTTAATTAGTTGTGCAAGTCCATAACAATATTATAGGGATTTTGAATTTGTTCATCAACTTGAAAAGAATGAACTCCTTATGGTATTCATTCTGCTAATTCATGAACATG